>VWPV01002890.1:0-51133 GCA_013389885.1 Geococcyx californianus | reverse complement strand
TTATTTTTTCTAAAAATCAGCCAAATTTGTCATTTATCCTCACTGGAAAAGTTATGTTGAAATATTTTTCAATTGTTTTTCATGATTACTGTAATATGAAATAGATGCATGGGTATATTTGGATAGAAATGTATCAGTCATCTACTCTGTTTTGGAAGGAAATATATTTAATGAATAGAATTTGTGACCTAATATCTTCTCCAACTCTTTACCATCAAATATATGCCTTGAAAAATAAAATCCAAATGAATTCCGAGTAGAAGGCACATACTATACTGAAAAGCCACAAGAGGGAGTAAAGAGTTGCTTTAAAAAATTTAAAGTTTTTTAAAAATTAAAGCCCTGTATGAGCATGTATTCTACATGCAGTGATCACCAAAGGTGACACAGACAGAACTGGAAGATTGATTTCATGGAATCCCTGCGCTAGCTGGCGTAACATCATCTGTCAGTACTCTAATGGGACTTCAGAATCTGGGACGTATTAATTATTCAATTGAATTTTCCTTTCCTCTCTGTTCTGTTGTCCTCGTTCTGCGTTGAGAGCAGCAGCTTAAACCTGTACAGATTTTTTTTAATATGTACAATTTTAACATTATCTTGAAAAAACAGCTTTCTTGTCTGTCTCTGTGAGGTCACCTTTTGCGTGCTACGACATTGAAAAGCTTTTGGGTTGTTTGCACTGAAACATCACTCCGATGCAACCTAGGTAAGAAGTGAACCTTAGGAAAAACATCGCAGATTTCATGAATTTAGCTATTTTTGTGGTCCACCTAAGCACAGAATCAGCAACTACAGGTCCCCATTCTGCAGCAAAATCAGGACCATCTTCTTACTCTCTCTGCAGATTCTTTAGGCTGTTTCGAGTGGTTTAGCGCCGTCCCGTTCTGTGCTTCCTCTCCCCGTGAACAGCATATGCTTGGTACATGTTCAAAAGCCTCAACAGGACAAGTAAACTGAATTATTTTGAGTCTCAAAGACTTTTGAAAGGACGCTTTCTGTAGTGACCACCAAGAGCTGCACCCAGCCCTGCCGAGTGACTCCCTGGGGGGTGTGGTAAGGGCAAGAAGGGACTCTCCCAGTATGGGTTTGGTTTCTGAGCTTGAAGCATCTGCTCTGTGCCGAGGCTGCTTCTCAGCACGGCAGCACTGGGGTCAACCCTGGCAGCCCAGAACCACTTGCATCTTCTCAACACTTCCCACTAGTCCAGGGCACTGGCTCACACAGGGGAGCTGGTGCTCAGCTGGACAAATGCCTGGTGATGCTCCCAAAGCGCCATGTGGATACAGCGGTCACACCGGAGCAAGAGTCGAGAGAGAAATGAGAAAGAAATACAGGTGCCATGCATGCTGCACTCCCTGGGACCCACCAGGTGCCTCCACTCGGCTCTTGCCGCAGACCCGGCAACGACAGGAGCACAGAGGGGGAGACGTTAGTCTTGCAGTCTCCAGAACGATGTTTTTCTCGCTTTATTTCTCACTCTAATTCCCACCCACAGCCTAGGAGGATGTGGAGACCGGTGCTGTGCTAACCGAGCTTGGCTGCACCACTTCAGGGATGTAAAATAGCGGTAAACCTCTCAGTCTCTCCATCTGGCTTTTTTAGATTGACTCTGATTTCTGTGGGATTTTTTTTTTCTTTCCTATAGGTGTTGGAAAGGTCTGTGGCTTCTGGTGTGTGCCCATGGAAAGGTCTTCTCCGGTACTGCTGGTCTGAACTCCTACTGTATCTTCAGCTGATGTCCTGACCTCAGCCAGAGGAGGGGGAATTAAGATTCAATTTCCAATTCACAGCCACTTGAGACAAAATTTACCTTAATTATAAGATAAGAAAGAAAAGGTGACCTATAAAGTCAGATGTTTGTGAAGTATATTTAGGTAATTCTTCTCCCTTTTATTTTTTTTCTATTTATTTTTTGGTATGAAATATAATTATGATTGAGGGATTTTTTTTTTCAGTCTCTGTGCAGTCCTGAATGTTATTTGCTTTAGCATTAAAGTAGTTGTTTCTGTCTTTGTTCACAACCACATCTGAAATAATTTTTTCCATGAGAGTGAGGAAAACCGGCTAAAGCCTTTCTCCAGTGGAACTGCTAAATCTCTACGGATGACAACAGCTGTTCTTAGAGCAATTGTTACTCCTGGATCAGCACCTCTCAACTCCTGATGACATTTCTGCAGGCTATGTAATATTTTATTTATTTTTTTTTTTTTCTTTTTTTGCTGACTGAGTCTGGGAGCCCAGCTGTGAATGTGCGAGAGAAAAAAATGCTATTGTGTTTCTGCTTCCTCCTCATCAGCCAGCAGCCCCCACTTAAATGATGCTTTCTGGGAAAGAAATCAAATTTTCAGCACCAGGGTTTCCTAAGGTGATTATGCAAAGCTTGGCTAAGACTACTCAGGAAAGGGGGGGCAGGAGGGAGAAACTCTCACTGCATAGAAGTCGCAGATGATTATCATTAATTGAATGCATGTATTTGGCAACAAGGAGAGAGAGTACGTACTGTGCTATAGCGTACCAGATGGCTTCCCCAAGAGACTCTTCGGTACAAGCTAATATGATGGGAATAACACCAGACTAAGCAAACACAGAGATATTTTCTTAGAATCATAGAATCATCTGGTTGGAAAAGATCTCTGAGATTACCGAGTCCAACTGTACCTGTCTCCCCAACTAAACCCTGTCCCTGAGAAAATTATCTACCCATCTTTTAAACCCCTCCAGGGATAGCAACTCCACCCCCTCCCTGGGGAGCTGTGCCAGTCCCTGACCACCCTTCCAGGGAAGAAATTCTTCCCAGTGTCCAGTCTAACCCTCCCCTGGCACAACTTGTGCCCATTCCCTCTCGTCCCATCGCTGTCCCTTGTGAGCAGAGCCCAGCCCCCACCCCGTCACAGCCTCCTTTCAGGCAGGTGCAGACAGGGATGGGGTCTCCCCTCAGCCTCCTCTTCTCCAGGATAAACAACCCTAATTCCCTCAGCCGCTCCTTGTAGGACTTGTTCTCCATCTCCTCCCCAGCCTCGTTGCTCTTCTTGAGACTTAATGAAAGCTAAATATTCCCACGCTGAATTCCTGTGCTCTCAGAACTTGTCTAAAAATCTGTAAAGTTCTAAAACAACTTTCAGTGCGCGTGTGTGAGGCGGCTGTTCTGTGTCTGATGCCCAGAGCATTAAGGCTGCCTGTAAGAGTGCTAGTGAGAAGGGGCTGGACCCAACCCAAGAAAGAAGCCGGTAGACTGTGCCAGTGGGCACTTGTGGATGTAGTCAGTTCAGTGTAAAGAGTGTCACCTCAGCAACAGGTTTATTAGACACAGTGGTTTTTTTTCTAAGATGAAAAACTTCAACCTGTATTGGCCAAAGAGTGACCAGGATTTGTTTTCTCCAACAGAAAACATCTTCCTTTATGAACTATTAAGTAGGTCCCAGGGTGGCAAGGTAGCTTACAGACAGGCCTAAGCGCTGGGAGGGATGACAAAGACCTCTGATTTCTTCTTGGCCTGCAGAGCAGTATGATCAAGTGCATAAATTAATAAATGAAGGGGAAGGGTTCTGGTTTTCCTTCTGTGCTAACACTGTGGTCTAGGTTTACAGCTTAGGACATGAAGCTGACTCATCACATCCACCATAGGAGAAGAAAAATGAATCAGATTCATGATTCGTAGAGTAGAAGCACTATAATAATGGAGGGCAGTGGGAGACCCTGAATATGTTGCTGTGACAGTTAAGAGTCTCTCTTGGAGGCTCGTTCAAAACAGATGAAAACCTCTCAGGAGAGGTTTTTCATACCAGCATCCTTTGATAAAGCCTCAGGACCGACCTGTGTCTTTTACATCTGGCTCACCTATGAAGTGTATTATATTTTTCTTTATCCTAAATGCTTTAATTGGTAGAGAGAAAATAATCAGAGGTGGTAAGCTGGGTGTTTAATGCTTCCAAGCAGGGCCTCTCCTGCTCATTCTCAGTCATCAGCGTTCTTGTTCCTGTTAATGTTACAGGGAAGAGGCTGGCTTGCAAAGTCCATTCCCTTATTCTTCAAAATATTGAAACCTCATAAGCTAATAAAAAATAAAGTTGCCAAAGTCTGTTCAGCCTCGGTCTTCAGCTTCTCCATGTTGTCTTTTTATCCCTCATTTTTGTTTGATTAGCATACTAACCCCTAACTTTAATTCTAAGCCAGCAATATGAAGTGAAATAGCCCCTCGTCTTCACCTTGTCTGCTTGTTTTGTGTGGGCTGACATAGAACTACTGTACCAACGTACTTAAAACTCGAGATAGTTACAACCCAGCTGTCACAGGGAATTAACTGTGTCATTTAGGGAATGAATTTTCTCAGAAAATTGTCCACTGAAATATCACCAGTGCAACCTCTCTGGCTCGGCAGCTGTGGCCATGCACAAATGCTGAGGTGTAAAATAGTGACAGTCTACTACTGTGAAGGATTGTTTATCTTCCAGCCTTTGGGTTTCAAACAAACTTAACGGTAACGGGTCACAAATACCTTCAGCGCCCCCCTGGCTCTGTCCTAGCCATAAGGTTTTGTGCCGTGCTCCTCACATTTTGGGAAGAGTCAGGCAAGACAGCAAACCCTACTGTACCCAAGAGACATTTATTTGCTTGCAGCATAGGATTTACCAGGTGTTGAAGGGATTGCTCCCCAGACAGGTGAGGAAATGCTTGTGTTGTGCAAAGGTAAATGGTGATCAACAGATCATAGAATCAGAATCAGAAGGTTGGAAGAGACCTCTGAGATCACCCAGTCCAACCGTGCCTGTCTCCCCACTAAACCCTGTCCCTAAGGAACTCAGCCACCCGGTTTTTAAACCCCTCCAGGGATGGAGACTCCACCCCCTCCCTGGGCAGCTGTGCCAGGGCCTGACCACCCTTTCAGTGAAGAAATTCTTCCCAAAGATACTCAGTCACAAAGCCTCTTCAGGAGGTACCAGGGTAGGATGGAGCTATCCTGCCTCTATTGCACAAATTGATTTGCCTTTGTACAGAAAGGAGCTCTTCAAGTCCTCTAATAGGCTTTTGTATGAATAAGAAATGTTTTCTGAGAAGAACAATCATGTTAATAGTGAGAAAAAAATACACTGGTTAGTCAGCATGCCACTTTAGTTCAGAATCTGTGGGATAGTAGTGAAAAACAGAAGCAAACTTGTTTCATGTGCATGAAACGGTGATGACTACATTAGCTGTTACCAAAAAAACCCCAAGAAAATGTGGCAAAATCCTTTTTTGTATTTGACAATTGAATTACTGGTCAGAATTTTGAGTTCTCCTTAGTAATTTCTAAAAATTAAAGGTTTATTTTGGAATATTTGTTACTTCACAGTAAACAAAGATTACAGTATTTGAAATGTATTATTTCCCAGGCATTGTGTAAAGTCACATACCAAGAAAAACAGTTTCCTTAACAGCATCACATTTCAAATGTGTTGATAAGGCAGAATCAAGTGCTATACTCACAGTATCACAGTATTGTAAGGTTGGAAGAGACCTTTGAGGTCATTGAGTCCAACCTATGGCCCAACACCTACTCCTACTTGTCAGCTACACCATGGCACTAAGTGCCTCATCCAAATTCTCTTTGAACACCTCCAGCGATGGTGACTCCACCCCCTCCCTAGGCAGAGCATTCCAGTGAACAATTACTCAAGCAGTAAAAGTGATAAGGAACATTTTTTTTTACAATTCTTATCATAAAGATGCCAGGATACTCTCCCCCGGACATGTACCCTGCAATAATAGATCCTAAAAGCACACATTTAGAAATCGCACATTTCGAAAACCACTAGGTGGCAATAAATACCTGTCAACAGAGCCAGCCGTGAGCCAAGAGTCTGCTCGTACCTTATGGCAGCCTGAAAATGTGCTTGTGACATCGGTAGGAAATAGTCTTCAGTCCTACTGATGCTCCCCCTCACATTTTTCTGCCTTTTAGTCTTGCCTGAATCAGATTAATGAAGTTCAGCAGTTTTTAATTAGTCGAACTTCAAGAAAACTTTTGTCAGAACATTTTGGGATGAATTATTATATAAATAAATTAGTATTTGACACTCACATGGCTAAAGCTCCAATCTGCATATAAACCAGGGGGAAAACCACTATAACTAGAAGACACTTCTTGAAATAGTTACTTCGTCCACCCTGGTTGATAAAGAAGCCATTATTTCTGAGCAAAGTTAACTATGACTGTCTCCAAGTCTCTGTTTGCTGAACCTTCTCATACAACTTGGGAAGATAAGTCCTCAAGGACAACTCTGGTTCTTCCTCTCATGGAAACATTAAACAATTTTAGAGGATGATTTGGAAGGAAATTTCATACAATAATAAAGAACAATCGGTTAATTTCTGTCAAGGTCGATAGAAGACAACCCCGGCAAGTGTGTTACACCAAATGCGTGGGAGTGTTCCCATAGCAGGTCGCAAAGTGAAGGTGACGGTTCCTCTGCTATGACCCAGCAGAAGGCACCAAGAATGCAAAGAGCTTCACATAAATTAGACAAAATGGCTTTGCAAGGTGAAACAATTTTACTGCACTGACTGTCGTGGTCTGGCATTTATGGACACACAAACAGGAAGAGAAGGAAGTAGTCTGCTGCAGCTGTGCTTGGTTTTAACATTAGGCAAAGTAGCTATGGGAAATCCAAAAATATAGTATTAAGCTTATTTTTCCTGCCAGAAGTAATATGAACTCATTTTCCTTCTAAAATATTTACATGCTGCTGGTTTTCGGAAGAAAAAAATTATTCAGGTCATAAAGGGCAGGTCTTCCTACCAAAAGAATCCAATGAAAATGCTGATTCTTGCACTGGGAATTAAGATGTATTTTACTGAACATATTAAATGACAGCATAATGACAATTCCAGCTTCCTAAGTCTCCAGTAGAAAAGAGGCAGGTTAATTGTTTCTAAAACTGGCTGATTTTATATACATTTCCCCCCACCGCTACCCCAGGAGACATGGCTGAATATTCAACGAGTCATGTAGACTGAAAGAAAATCTCTGATTTTCACTCCGAGGGGGGGTTTAGTGAAAGCTCAGAGGAATGACTACCAGATTCTTAACTCACTTTGTCCAATGGATGGTGTTCAGCTGCTTCTCATAAACCAGTTACAATCAGCAGGTTCAGATCTCGCAAGAATCTTGTGGATCAGCAGCAGAAAGCAGCACACCTGCGATCAGGTAGAAATTTCAAGTAATTCTATGCTCAAAATTTTTCCAAACTTGTTGTTGAAAGCAGTAGATGGAAAAACAAGATGGTTCATGATGTAGTTTTTGAAGATTTCTATGACAGGTCTATTGTTTCCTTCATACCTTTTTAACTAGGGAGGTTTAGGTTTGATGTTAGGAACAAATTCTTCCCTGAGAGGGTGATTGGCCATTGGAATGCGCTGCCCGGGGAGGGGGGGGAGTCACCATCCCTGGAGGGGTTTAAGGAGAGATTGGATGAGGCTCTTAGTGCCATGGTGTAGTTGACGATAGGAGTAGGTGTAGGTGTTGGGTCATGGGTTGGACTCAATGATCTCAGAGGTCTTTTCCAACCTTGTGACACTGTGATACTGTGACACTGTGACACTGTGACACTGTGACACTGTGATCCTGTGAACTGGCTGATAACAAACTACCTCAAAGAAGTTGCATTTATTGCTACAACCAGTTCACAGTTCAGCTGAATCCCAGAGTTTTACATGGATGGCAGGAATAGAATACAGAGACAGAAGGTTCAGGAATCTGCCCCTCTCTCCCTGTCAACAGATCTGTGCTGCAGTCTCTCATCTGTTTTGTCTCTGTTTTGCTGCTTTTCTTAAACAACTTTTTTCTCTATAACAAGAGCTGTTTCCTCCATCGGTATTCACAAAATATCACAGTATCATAAGGTTGGAAAAGACCTCTGAGATCATCTATGACCCAACACCTACACCTACTCCTACTTGTCAACTACACCATGGCACTAAGAGCCTCATCCAATCTCTCCTTAAACCCCTCCAGGGACGGTGACTCCACCCCCTCCCCGGGCAGCGCATTCCAATGGCCAATCACCCTCTCAGGGAAGAACTTCTTCCTAATATGAATCCTAAACCTCCCCTGGTGAAGCTTGAGACCGCGTCCTCTCGTTCTGTCACCAGTCACCTGAGAGCAGAGACCAACCCCTGCCTGACTACAGCCTCCCTTCAGGCAGTTGTAGAGGGCAATAAGGTCTCCCCTGAGCCTCCTCTTCTCCAGGCTGAACAACCCCAGCTCCCTCAGTCGCTCCTCACAGGGCTTGTGCTCCAGCCCCCTCACCACCCTTGTCGCTCTCCTTTCAAACACTGAAATGTGCACAGAGGGCCAGGACAGTGTTACTTGTGAAACGTGTGAAATTTTGAAACAAAAGTACAGACAAACAATTGTCACCTACATCTCAACTCAAACACACAATTAAGGAAATAAACCTTATCTGAGATATATGAATTAAAAAATGGGAACCTTTATTTATAGGTTGGACTCGATGATCTCAAAGGTCTTTTCCAACCTTATGATACTGTGATACTGTGATACTAAGTAGCATCCAGACCCTTTGTGGGACAGCAGCAGAAGCAGCTCTAAACCCTTTGCTTTGTCTCTTTAACTAATATCTCCTTGCCTTTGGTTTGTTTACACAGCAGCAAAGCTTTAAAAGAAGTTTGTTGCAGCTTCAGCATTAAGCGAAGGAGGAAATCCATTTTTTTTTGTTTACCTTGACATTTGTTTGGCCAGGAGTACAACATACATTTAACTACACAGGGATTTCAACCTACTTCTAAAGTGGCTTCTTCAAAAGATTTGTATTCCTGTTTTGAGGCTCTTGGGTGGAGGGGACGTATAGGGCATGGGTGTATTTTTTTCCCGCCCGTTAATCTATTAATGAAACACTTGAGCATGTTCAGTCAATGTTGTCTTGGGATACGTGGGGTCTCACAGCCAGCTGCTTGTTGGTTGGATCAATACTAAAGGTAAAATGGAGCAAGGCAGACTTCAGAGGGCTGAAGGATGCTACAGTAGAAAAAGAACCAAACCTGGAGAAATGAGCCTGCAAAATGGCAGAGCTTTATTTCAATTAATCATGTTGAACCACTTAAGCATATTTTTCCAGCTCTACATACTTTAGTTTTTTGCCTATCAACAGGACAGTGTAGCCAAATTAAATAGAAATTACCATACGTATTAAATGGTGATTACGGTTTGTTTGCTGCATTGCATTTCTTTCAAATTAATTTACTATTGATATATTGGTGAACAGTTAAACCATTTGCTATGGTTGAATGTGCACATTAATATAATTTAAAGAACATAATGATGACTCATTTTATTAATCCTGCATTGTAATAGTGAATTAATTTATGCCAGTTATAGTTGATTATTATGCTTATTAACATCAGTAAGTGCTCTGTAACAATCAGTTGAGATCTAACATGAGCTGCCTTGTTAGAGCTAAATTAAATGCTGGAGACACTCCGCTCACTCTGTTGCCCTATCCGATTTCACCGTGGTTTTATTCCTTCTACCTAGTAACCACAGAAGCTGGATTAACGGCAGCAATTATATGCCTCATTAGCAATAAACAATACTAGCTGGCTGCTGGTGGTTATTGTGCCACAGGTGCACATAGGCATTACAGCTGTCTCAGCAGACAGGGGGATACAGCACAACCTCCTCTCGCTGGAGTGGTTAATCTCCAGTAAATAGAAGGTGTTTCAGCCTGCTATTAATGAGGCATGAGAGACTACGTTGACGTGCTCCATAAAGCTGCAGAATGAAAAAAATATGGCTGCTTCCTCTGTATGACTAACTTAAAACCCAGGATACATACTTTAAAAATTTCTCTATCAGCAAGTCGCAGTGCCCACAGCTTTTGTAAAATAGGTGGAAACTATTCTTTCTGTGTTCTTGACTGTTGTCCATACTAAATAGCTTCACGTGAGTAAATATTGCCGCTTACATTGGATCAATTTAACTACTGGCTAAATGCAAGTGATTTTTAACTAGAAAAATCAAAGTGGCATCACAGTATATATATAAAAAAAGGCTTGTGTTTGCAAGTTTTCTGCATTTCAAGAAAACGTTGCTATGTTTCTGTTTCCTGATCCAAATCCTTGTTTCCTTCATTATCCTCATTGAGTGCTTATCTATCTCTTATCATTGGGACTACCTATAGTGAGACACAGTATACATGAAGGATTTGGCTGTAAGAGCCTTTATTGAAGGTGCTGTGATCGGTGAGGTTACAGAGACCACATATCCCAGTTCTAAATGTCCACTTTGCTTGTATTTGCATCTGTATCTAAGTGTCTCTCTGCATAATTTCATGAACGCATACAGCCACGTCACCAGCATGAGCTGCTGATAAGACAGCCCAGCTAGACGGGCACGTTGGCATCTTCTTTTAGGTCAGTTAAACAGGAAAAGGAGTAAACAGGCAAGGAGTAAACACTAGTGCAACAGATGAAGTTCAAGAGTAGTTTCTTTGGTGGTTTTCCCCCTTCCCAGTCTCCCTGTCTAGGATCACACACCCAGAGCACACCTCTAGGACGGCTGAAAACTTAACCTGGATCCTCCTATTTCGGTCTGAAATCCGGTAACTCCGTGCATCAATGTATCGCCAGAGGGATAAGAAAACGTGTACAAAAAAGCAGCTGCAGGAAAAGAATCACCAGCTCCAAACTAGAAGAGAAAGAGAGGCAGTATTAGATCACTCCAGTGCCAAATAAAAACATTACTGTATGAACGGCTGTCAAACCCCTAATAGTGGCCACAGGATAATCACGTTTGACAATGAGAGCAGCGTAAGCCAAAACTAACTGTGTAAAAGAGAACGGCCTAAAATGTCCAAAGAAATCTTACACTAATTAGAAGCAAGAACACCAATGATGACTGTATTTATTGTGGAGGCAATTCCAATGCAGGAGAAGAGACCCCTGGAAAGGGTACCTAACCTTGCAAGGAGTAAGATGTGAAAGGATTCATTCCTGTTATTAATAGCAATGATGTGCAAAGTGCCTGAGCTGTTGGGCAGAAATCCTTCAAAAGCTGGAAACACGGCTTGGTAAAAGGCAGTAAAATACAAGTTAAATCCTCAAAAATAAAAGTGTTGAATAAAATAGTCAGGTCATCAAAAAGAAAAAAAAACCAACAGACTATTAAATACAGAAGCTCCGTGTGATGAATTCTTTGATCCAGAAGGAAGAAATTGAATAATGAAAGGAGTAATTCAGGAAGTCAGGAGAAAATATTATGGAAAATACACTGACTCCATGTTTTCATGACAGGATGTGGAATTTCTTTTATTTCAGGTTATAAAGATGATTAAGATGAAATATTCCTGTTTTCTGAATGTTTTTAGCAAGGAATCATGGAAGGTTTGAGACTTCAAATTCGGATGCACCTCTCTCTGCCACTACAAGCACAGAGGAAGCCTTTTACTCCATATGCTGCTTCCAGACTCAGGGCTGTCAAAGCTGTCAGGTCCACAAGCAGTAGGTTTTATGTGTCTCATTTTTGGACCTAACACACACACTCAGTAGATCTGCACGTACGTGACGAGCCTGCTGTATCGCAGGCAAGAGTGGACTGTGCAAAGCTTTCCCCTGAGTGTGCAGTAGAGCTGCTTTTTATAGACAGCACGGTCATTTTTCTGGGATTTTTGAACATCTGGTAGCCCGGGCTGCTCGCCATCCTGAAATCTTGCAGTCGACAACCGAGAGTCAGCAAGTTGGCAAGTGTGAAACATATTTTTTTTTTCTTTTCTTCTGTAAGTAAGAGGTTTTCTCACAATTCTTTTGAAAACACAACGCTCGTTGCTGGCCTCCGAACATCTGCTCTCAGCTGGAGCAGAGGGGACACCAAAACTGCTACTACTGGGCATAGTACTGAGGTATGTAATTCCCTTTCGGAGCAAGTGTGCTAGCAGCTGTTACTTGGGAGCTTCTTGACTGTGTGTTTACATGCATCATATTCACCCTCTTCTTTATCCTGCAGCGTTCGTCCAGGATTCAAAACAGGACTTGGACCTGGCCTTGATCCGCTGTGATTAGACTCTGCACTGCCCTTCCTCTGACAAGCTGCCCAGACTTCATTTTTAGCTGTCTAAATCCTACTGAATATCAAGTATTTTCCAGTTGTTATGCAAACCCCAGATGTTTCAATGAAGTGAAAAATCTTGTTTGGCAGACTGTTGCCACTGTACCTTACCTTACTGGTTATTTTTTACTGTGTAATTGTGCCCTTAATACGTGATGGGGAGGTTTAGGCTGGACATTAGGAAGAAGTTCTTCACTGAGAGGGTAATTGTTCACTGGAATGCTCTGCCTAGGGAGGTGGTGAAGTCACCATCCCTGGAGGGGTTTAAGGAGAGATTGGATGAGGCACTTAGTGCCATGGTGTAACTGACAAGTAGGAGTAGGTGTAGGTAGTAGGTGTAGGTGTTGGGCCATAGGTTGGACTCGATGATCTCAAAGGTCTCTTCCAACCTTACAATACTGTGATACTGTGATATGACTTTAGTGTGTCGGATAATCAGATTCCTACTGGTATCAGTCCACTAAAGATGGTCTGGTTTATCCCTCTTGTGTGTCTGCCTTCTCCTTTCACCTCTCTCTTTTTGTTCCTTTTCTGCCAGCCATGAGCAAAGCCTGGCTGCTTAACGCTGTGCACTGCTCGTGCTCTCCCTTGCACGCTACAGCCCTTCCTGCAAGCCGACTGACAGACAGGGACTTGCAATCTTTGGAGACAACCAGGGAAAGAGAACGAGCGAGGCAAGTTCAGAAAGAGTTCCATTTAGTGTCTCAGAAACAAAAGCAGCCCTTGAAATCTCTTTGGGGTTGAGGACCTGGGGAGAGAAAACTCTGGTTTGCAAACGGTTGAAACTCTGTGTAGCACCCTTATATTTCAATGCTAAGTGCTTTTTAAATTGCTCCTGGGGTGACTTTATTTACATATTATAATGTGAAGTAATGAAGGGAAAGGCATGTTATGCAAAGCAATTGCCTCTCGTCCCCCTCTCCTGAGCGCAAGGGCCAAGCACATTTCCTGCCATCTGTTTAACTCCATCTCCTGATGCTCATAATGAACCTGGCAGTGCCGGGCAGATGGAGATAACTGGCAGGCAGAGCTGTTTGCTTGTAACAGCAGCCCTGATTTGTTAGACTTGCCAGGCAAGTCCCCTGTGGTCACATATTTCATACTGATGGAAGGTTATTAAAAGAGCCCAGGTGAAGAAAGCTCTTCCCAGCATATGGGCCTGAGTCGAAGGCTGAGATTTGCCACTGTGCCAGAACAGCAGCAGAAGTCGACACCGCTATAGCTGAACTGGGGCCGGGCTCGCTGACCTTGTCTGGTGGCAGTTCTCGCTTGGTCCCACAGTGACCTGGCCTTCATTAGCTGTACCACCATCTGCCACACATCAGATTTATTTCAACTTAAGACCCCACTGAAGATCAAGAGGAGAAATGTGATTGGGATTTTTGTGTGTGTGTTGTCTACAAGGCCATTTGCCTGTGAAAAGGCCCATAAGCAACTAATCCAGTGAAAAAGCCCTTATTAGGAAATAAAAGGACAACTGAATAAAATTGTGAGAATGCTATAAGGGGTTGCTGGTTGATTTATCATTCTACAGCATTCGTGTATTTGCTTTCCTTTCTCCCCAGCCCCGTATGAAGTTACAGATGCAAAACTCAAAGAAATAAATATTTCGTGTAACTGAACTGGATTCATTGATAAAAAAATTAAAAGTGCAAAGATAGGAATAGAGAAATGAGAAGCTTAGAGTCATCTATTACTTGAGTCTGAAAGGAATGATTCTTTTTCTATTAAAGGGTTATTTTCCCTTTTTTAAAGTTTTTCAATTATATTACATTATTAATTATGTCTGGGGACAATTTTTGACTGTTTAATGAAATCTGGAGTACAGTCGAAAAAAGAAGAGAGAAAGCTTTTACAGAAATCATTCCTCTTTCCTAGAAATATCTGACTAATCTTTTAACTGCCAGCCAACTGACCATTTTAAAATACTTTGTACAAGATGCATTTATTGTTTAGAAGTGAAGGCCAAGTGTACATGGAGGTGCCTTGTTATGGTTTAAATCCTGTATTTCACCGTGCAGTCTCTACAGCTACACACGTACTCATTCTGCCAACAAATTTCACATTCCCTGCATTGAATCATGGCCTCTTTGCACACAAACGCACCTTGCTGTTGTTTTTTATCAGGTTTTGAGTCATGCTTGAAACAGGGAAGGTGAGGGGAAAAAAGTCGCAGCGTTCACTTAAAAATACTTTTGTATTTGAAGGATTGCATTCTTTGGAAAATAAGAATATGTGTATCGGCCATGCAGTCATAGCCAGTCTAACAGCACCCAGCAAATGTAGTGGGCTGTTATCAGTAGTGATTGTTCTGATAAACTTAATAGCAACTCTGAAAAGCATAATATATGAGCTTGAAAAAAATCCTTTATATGATGCTGGAGAGTCAGAAATCATCATAGGGCTACCATGAATTGTCGCCACCTTTTTCACTTTGGTTGTCCCATGGTTTCCTGCTATGTCGTGTTCTTTGTGTGATGACAATCTACTTCATCCAGGAAGAACCTGTTTAGTTTTTTTTAGGAAGGACGAGTTAATCTTGTACAGAATAAAGCAGTGGATGTTTGGCCATGACTGTCTCTGAAATAAACACCCACTGATTTATTTATCTTTTTATAAAAAGCAAGTCTTCATATTGTACACCTGTTCTAAGATGTGGAAGAAAACATTAACCCTGAAGGCTACTATTCTAATTTAAATTGTTCAAGCATAATACGATTGAAATTCAGATGTCATAGGTTATGATCCTGCTGACAGCTTCTTTACGAAGTCTTTGGGAGATACAGTGGTTTATGTGACAGCAGTAAGGGACTCCAGTTTCTTGTCTTTATATCAAAGGAATTCCCTAATATATCACCATTAAAACATACAGCAAAATCTTCTGTAGAACTAAAAATATCCATAATTCCAAGCAAATTTAAGAACCACCTTCCTTTTAGCTTGTACCACCTACCAGCTTCACAGATTTTCAGCTGTCAGTTTATATTAAAGTCTTAGATTTCAGAAAGCAAGGCAGACTAAAGGAGAAATATCATATCTTGGAAAATTACTTATCCTATTGGGGGAACAGAGTACCACAATAAATTCATGCCCATTTGCATAGTAAGTGAAAGAAGACTTTCCATTCGTCAGAAAGGTCAGCCAATGGAAACCCAGTGTTGCTACTCACGTAGACCTATCATTTTGAAATCTTAAAGCAACTTTTTACCCACAAATGAAATCTTATGTGTAAAGTATTGATATAATTCTTCTGCCTTATTGGGGAGAAAGAAATTATCAACAAACAAAACAAAACAAACAACACCCAGTCCTCAGTCCCTCAGAATTTAAGTTATGGATATTAGACTTTTGACATGCCAGAAGCCATAGATGTTCTTAACTTCTCATCTTTTCAACGCTGCCCTTTATTACTTCTGAATATGGCGTAGGGGAGACCCTCCTGGCTGCTCAGTCTGGGCTGCTGAGCAAGTAATGTATTGCAATTAACTCCCTCCTTTCAAATATCAAGGGTCTTCGTGGGTCGAGGTGACTAAATATCGGGCAGCTTGTTAGTAGGTTGCCCCAGTGCACCCAGGTAGCAGAAGTGCCAACCTAGCAAGGTTCCTTCCACCAGTTGTCAAAGGAGACAGGGTGTTTCTTTAAGTTACTCTGTGTATGGAAGCACAGAATATTTTGGTCAGCATTGTGATTTCTTAATTCTTATGTAAAAGGATTGTGACCTTTTTAATCCATGCGATAAACTTCGTCAACTGGAAGGCGAAATAGCTCTTAGTATCAATGTTCTTAATTAATCCATTCTCCTTCTTAAAATTGAATCCCCATTAATTTTAAGTGTGCGCTAACATAAGAATATTATATATCTTTTAATAACCACAGGTTGTAATGGGGAGTAAAGAAAAGCCTTCATATTTCCAAAAGAGAAGAAAAAAAATGAAACACATAAGTTTGGCATTAAGACCACTGCAGAATCATATGACTGAGTGCCTTCAAGTTACACAAGTTTTTCCACTATGTTACCTCACAAGTCAGTCAGAGGACACCGCTGTATTACCCTGTTGGCTGTTGTTCCAGGGTCAAGAAACTTTCTATGGCAAATATATAGCTCAGTGTTACGGTAACAAGCACAGTAAAAATAATACAGGCGGTTTTGACAAATAATGGAAAATACCTCTCACGTTCTTAAAGAAACAAATCGTTCGTAGAGAATCCTGGCCATTGCTGAATGTTTTGCCAGATGTGAAAGATTTCTGAAAGCGGAATAACCATCTTGTGGTTTTTTTACATGTAATATGTAACGAACGTTGCTTAAGAGAAACTGATTTTGCCTTTGACACTGGTCGCAGATAGTTATATTTCATTTCTTACTTTTTATTAGTTACTTTATTACCTGAAACAGTGGCATTTGGTCAAGGACCCAGATCCAAGAAACAAGCTAATGAATGGAACTGAAAGCAGTTAGATGCAAACTAAGTTGCATCCAGTCCTGAAACGTACCTAGCAACACTTGCTTATTTCTTTCATACCTGTGGGAAATGTCAAAAAGAATGCAAAATATTATTAGTATCACAGTATCACANAGAGCATTCCAATGGCCAATCACCCTCTCAGTGAAGAACTTCTTCTTCTTGACTTCCTAATGTCAAGCCTAAACCTCTCCTGGTGAAGCCTGAGACCATGTCCTCTCATCGTAGGTAACTATTTCCTTGTGAATGAACTTCCAAGAATGTGATACTCTTAGACAGAACCAGGATACTGCTAACAAAATACTTTGATCCTTTTAGCATTGCTGGGTCATAGTTTCTGTCAGAACAGGTATTTAGGAATACTGGCCAAAGGAAAGTAGATGCCAAAATTAATGTAGGTTGGTGCAAACACACTGGGAAAAATTCAGCAGAAAGTGTATTGATACTATGAAAGAGTACTCAAGACTGAGCTGTCCAAAGGAAATGACCTGTCATTCAAGGTAAAGTACATTATTAATTACTTCATTAATTTTTTTACAGGCTGGTCAGATTTATGTATACATCTCTGACAATTTTTCTTTAAATGCAATCATTTTTTCATCATTTTGGAAGAATTCTGTGTTAAATTTTATGTATCTTCTGTACATATAAATAAATATCCAAATACATCTCAGCAAAATTATTAGTAAATATTCAGAAGGTTAAGTTGATAACCTTGGTAGTTAAGGAAGATAGTTTTCTTTGTGAGTTCATGATGTTGGTAATGTTGACCTGCACAAATAAATCACCTCTCATGGAACTCAGCACAGCGTTATTAGGGTAACATAGCTAAACTGGGTCATTAAACAGTAAAAGCAAACAAATTGTCAAGGCTTGTGAGTGACCTCAGTAAATTAAGGTGTTTATAAAATAAAATATTTTGATAACCCATTCATTTACAAATTTGTAGCAGTATTCAATTATGTTTGGTATTAACATAAAATACATCGGTCTGGAAAACAAAAGGAGTGTACATTAAGTATGGAAGAACCGTATTCATAACACAAAAACTCATGCTCCATCTCATACTTTTGGTGATTAAGCTAAGTGTGAACAATGTCACTTTTAATACTGTACGAACGTGCTTCAGTGTAATGTAGTTCTATTCAAATTCTTATTGAATTTTGCTTGAGCGTTCACTTAATATAGATACAAGGATGCGTACGCCACTATTTAAAAATATATTGTTTGACAGTATCTCCATAATTTGTCTCTTTTTCTAAAAAGCAAAGAAAGTGCCTAGCAATTCTTATTAACTTTAAGACCTCTATTTATGCAAACCTACTCACTTAAGAAAATACTTCTTTTTTATTATTATTTTTTTTTTCAAAAATAGCAAGAATAATTTTTTTTAAGTAATTTCTTCATGGGTGTTTTTACATATTCACAACATTTCATTCATGTTAACATTTCTACACTGTTTGCCACATACCATGGAAAGTGCTAAACACTTTCCAGACTCTATTATTGAATGACCAAATAAAAAGGTAGCCAAGATCTAAATATCTTTTTTTTTCCTTTTCCATGCTTTTATTCTCTGTATGAATTTGAACAACTGATTAGAACTGGTTGCCTAACCAATAACAATTTCCTCATTTCACTGACAGTTGTTTTCTTAAATCTTCTCAATCAACTGTTCTCTAGGAACTTCTTCACTCCCAGATATGTTGAAGAGGAAGGCAATAGATTCTGGGCTATAACTTGAAAACCCCAGGGAAACACATACAGGTGGTCAACACGGGACTTCATGAAAATGGGGAAAATGGCTTCACTCCTGTATTTGAGGAAAACAAAATTATCCCATATTTGTAAATCTTTTTATTATTTGTTATAATAATCTTCTCTCAGGTGACCGGCGACACAAGAAGAGGACACGGTCTCAAGCTTCGCCAGGGGAGGTTTAGGCTGGACATTAGGAAGAAGTTCTTCACTGAGAGGGTGATTGGCCATTGGAATGCGCTGCCCGGGGAGGGGGTGGAGTCACCATCCCTGGAGGGGTTTCAGGAGAGATTGGATGAGACTCTTAGTGCCATGGTGTAGTTGATGAGTAGGAGTAGGTGCAGGTGTTGGGCCATAGGTTGGATTCGATGATCTCAGAGATCTTTTCCAACCTTATGATACTGTGAGACTGTGATAATACATGAATACACGTATGGAATGATAAGGTATTTGCATCCCAGATCTGAAAAGTATCTCCACAGTCTTTCTGGGTAATATTTTGTCTCTTTCCTTAGAGCTGAATATTGATGTGAACCAGAAGATATTTTTTTTGGTTGTAACCTTTTCCTGGCTAAGCTAGTTCACAAGCCTTTCAGTATGCATGAAAGATGATTCAAGACCAAGTTTCCAGATTTTATTTTGGTATTTATTCTTTATTTTCCAGTCACATATCCCAGTGATACATTTGGTAAAGCTATTTTCCAGTACAATGCTGTCAGTGCCCGTAGTGGAACACGATAAATTAACACAAGAGTGGCAAGCAGGCTCGAACAAGTTACCCTTTAAAGAAGAAGACTGATCTTAGACTGTTTTTTCTGCAATGTCTCCTCATTACTCAACCCTGGAACTACCTGTGAGATACTTCCAAGAGCTCCTAAGGTGAAGAATAGAAATATTCTTTGTAAGTAGAATTCATTGAGATCTGCTAAATTTAGACTACGCTTATAAATGCAGTACAACTCTGGAGTTGGGTTAGTCTCAACCAGTTTTATCTGCCTAAAACAGAGGACCACGGTGTTAGACAGTTGTTCAATCTACCTGTTTAGTCAATGGAGTTCCCTCCCAGAAGATATTTCATCCTATCAATTTTAGACTTGACTCTAAAGACGTGCAATTCAGACTTCAGAGATGTCTCTAATGACTGTAGCATGAGTTGGACAGTTTAATCACTGTAGTTAGGACATACCTGTAGCCCTTATCAGGGCACCCTAAATTCCTACACCCAAACATAATTTTCCAGTTACAAGGCAACTAAATTACTTCCCATTAATATAAAATACATACTTTTTCCCCTCCCTTTAAAGTTTTAGCAAAGAATTATTCAAAGGGCAATAGCTGGTGCAGAGAGTTGTCATAACACAGTGCCATCGCTACAGACTTTGGAGGAAGGAAGTGACAATTACCTTTGGGAAAAGATGTTTAAGAGACACAGAGTAATTTGGATTACGTTGCACAGAGCATTACCTATGCACAACTGTTCTGAGAAATGGAAGTATAAACTGGGGCTTTTGAGAGCTCATGTGACATTAATGTCAAAATTGCATTTGGGGAACTGATTCAGACCCGTTGTGGACAATACAGTCACAACAGCTCTGTTGCTCTGGAGACTAAGAAAATTTCAATTTTTGGAGATAGCATGAATATTAAAATGTTGTTTATTTGTGTCATAAAATGGAAAGAGTACTGCGATTTCTTTTGGCAACATGATTAGCATAGGAGGAGTAATCTCAACGGAATAATGTTCTATCTAACCATATGCTTGAATAAGTGGCTGTCAAGTTTATGCTGCATTGTCTTCAAGCTGGCACCGTGCCAGCCCTCAGGCAGGCAGGAGGAAGATATATGTGGAAAGAGGTAGTCAAATTACTTCCCTATGACTGCTTCATAAACATACATATGTTAAACACATTTATTAGGGCAGTCAGCAGCAGCAAGTGCAAGGGCCCTTCTTCTCCCTCGTGAGAGATAGTTGTTGCTTACATAGGAGTGAGAAGCTGGAAGCTGGCCCAGAAATCTGGAAAGCATATTATGCTGGATTCCCCACGGAGGATCACTTTGCTGCCAGCATATCTTGCTCTGGGGTTTTGACACGCCATCAATCTGGAACCTGGCAGCCACCATTCCCCAGCTCACCTCGTCTCACGCAGCGAGCAGACACAGTGCAACTATTTGTCTCAGATTGCAACCCGGCCACTCAAGGAAGGGAAGGGGAAGGGAGGGAAACAATAAGCCTCTGGCAGTACTGTGGTCCGTCTTGCACAGCTCCAGAGAGTTGCTTGTTGCAGCAACGCGGCCATTTGAATTACAGCCTCACCACTGTTTGTTGGACAATGAGCCACAGCACACGTTGCTGTTTATGCAGCATTATGGCCCTGAGCAAGGATGAGGAGGAAGAGTCCAACTGGACCTTCCAGACAAAGTGCCGTCATTTAGGTTTTGTTGTGAGCTGGACTTACGCTTTGAAGACTAGAGAGAATTTTACAAATCTCAATTAAATCTCAAATAACCTCTAATTAAGAGTGCAGCTGGTTTTCGGTGAACATTGTACTCCTTGTGGGAAGAAAGTTGCTGATCTCCTCTTCCTCTTCTTGAGACTTGGACAAATGTGAAGGAAATATCCATGACACATATTACATTGACTAGGAACAGTAGATACAGTCACCACACCGCCAGCATGGTCAGCCCTGCCAGGATCCACAAAGGGGTGGATAACTTACAGCCCTTGCTGGAGATCAGGTTGACAGTTTGCCCTTGTTCCCTTCCTCCTCGCTGTATTTCCATGACATATTTCCATGTCCATTAAAGAGACCTTGTGGTAATCAGAACTCTAGCTCTGAAAGCCAGTGATTCTTGATTTTTCTCTTCTTCCTTGGCAGCAACTGATTATGTTCCTCATTTCAATTGTGTTTACTACTTCTGATCGACCCTCATGTGTCTAAAGCCTCTGGCCGTATCGTTATTAGTTCAGTATAGACCGGCTATCCAGTCATTAGTACAGTTGCAAATACCAGTTTTGGATTTAGTCCTAGCCACTTGAATTTTAATATGCAGTGAAAATTTTCTGTAGCTTAAGGCAAGTCATTACCATTGTACTCTGCTTGCAATAAACACGTTCTGTCTCTCAGTTCGTACCACATACAGATTTTGCAAACGACACTCAAAACTAGGCTCTAGCTCTGCAACACAGTCATGAGACTGGCCCAAGCTTATACTTTCAATTAATCTAAAATAAAGAATGGGAAGCGCTCCATTGGAGGGCAAGAACTGTTCCAACTAAGCAAAACCAAAACACTTTTATAGCTTTGTAGCCTGCTTAGGTTTTTACATTTCCAGTTCCGCACCGGGAATTAGAGTGTGAAGCTGGAGGCAAACTTATGTCAGAGGCTTAAGGCAAGGTGACCTGCAGGCAGAGCACAGTCCTCTGCCCATTCTCTGAGACAGATGGGTGTGAGGTGGCTCCAGCTTGGAGCCCATCCACTTGCATAAACTCACGCTGTGATTAAACTAATTAGTTCTACTAAAAGCTTGAATCTGACAGTGCCCTGCTGGGAATGCGTGGCCTGAGAAAGGGGAATCCAGCTTCGACCCCAAAGTTGTCCAGTAATTCAAATGGACGTTGCTTTTTTTCTATTAAATACAAACCAGGGGGTCAGATCTGTAGTGGGGCACATTAATTTAAAACTGATGTCTGTTGGAATAAACAGACTGCTCCCAGAAGAGAATCTGGCCTCATATTTTCCTCTTTGCAAAAGAGAAGAAGGTAAATGAAAGCAATAAATTCCTGATATGTGACTGACTAAGGGTATAAAAAGGATTTTTTTCCACCAGTTTTGTTACTAGATATCACCAGTGAATTATCTAATTTTGATATATGAGCAGTCTCCTCATAGGCTGCGTCTGACATTTTAAAATAGTTTGATTTTGCAACAAGAATTATCCTGTGTAACGTATGTCTTACAGGAACACAAGAGAACAGTGGATTTGCATGGGAATTCTGTGTTAAAATCAGGAATTACCTCCACCTCTCACGTTGCCTTGAGTACACAATAGGTAACTTCTTAGTTCTGTAGGTTAGTTAAGGCTAAAAATAATACCCAACACAAGAAAATAAAGTCATGGCCAACTGGGAGAGTTGTCAAGATATCTAGAAATTTGGTTTGCCTATTGTCACTCACAAATATGGGAAGGAAAAGGAATTTTGGAAATACAGAATCATGCAGATCATCGAAGTCCCTTGGCTTCTATCTTCTCTGCACACGTAGATATTTCATGGGTAGCAGAAGTCGGAAAAGAAAGCTTTTCAGTAAAATCTGAGTGTGCCCCCTGCATTTGCATCTTAGATTCATGTCTGAACTATAAAGATGGGTTTTTTTCCCCAGTTGACAGGTTTCATGGTTTGGATCCAGGTGTATAGTTTGCATAATTGATCTTATTTTTTAGGAAATCCGCACGATCTATAAAAAAGTCTAAAGCAAGAGAATGTGAAAAGAAGACCTTAGCAAGTAGTCTTGGCTATATTTGGAAGTCTTAAAAAGCAGATCAATCTTTAGAATTGATAGAGACAATTTTGAATTAGAAATGAAAGTTTTATAATAGAACTGAATTACATCAGTGCAAGTCTTATAGTAACTATTATTCTTAATTTATTTCTTGTTCAGAAGAAAATCAGTTTCTTGTAATGAGATATCTGGGACATTCAGAATCCAACTTAAGTTAAATTTCTGCCAGATAAAAACTATAAAATTTGAAGTTTAAAATTACAGGATAAAAATGCTTCTGTAGAGGCTGAATTTTATCTTGGAACTAATATGTGAGATGAGCCAAAAAAATCATATATCTTGTATATACCTAAAAATCTGCAGGAGTAGTGAGTCCTCAGTTAAAGATAAATTTTATCTTCCTATACAATTCCAAAGGTAAAATTCACCCTTCTGAAAGAAGCAGCTGCTTGACAAGAAGCAACTACCCTTGAAATGTTCAGAAGCCACGTCTTATCTTAAAGTAGAAGATTCTTTTTTCTTTGAAACTTGAAGTAATGAAGGTATTGTAAAGGTATAAGACTAAGCCCTTCCTTCATGTGGTTTCTTGTATTTTCACTAAGTCTGAGTAATCTATGCTAATTTACAGTAGGAAATGTTGTTTTCTATGATGTTCTAAATAATTTATTTCACATTGAGCTATAGATTAGTCCACGGGTTCTTTTGGTCCTTAAACCAGTTTGCCTTTAAACCTCAAAATTATTTTATGTCAGCAAGGCTTATAAAAGGCTTATTATTCATCTTTGATGTAAGAATTTTTATCTCATTTTTTAAGGAATCTTGAAATAAAAGCTTAATTATAAATGACTTAATGTCGGCATGTTATGTTTTACAGTTTATAAAAACTCCTAAATATTCTCTTAATAAGAAACAGCTGTAGAGTTGATTTCTTTTTCATACTTGTCTCATGCCATCCAGAAACCTATTTTTCAATTTTGGTATATATAGCGTTCACAGAATTGACAGAGCTTTGCTTTAGAGTGGTTCCCAAAGCATTTTCAGGAATATCGGCTCTGGATAGCGGGCACTTCCAGCCACTAAATGAATATTCAGGCTGTCCAGGCTGATTTCATGTAAGTTGTGCATCCTGAGGTATTGTGTGGAGAGGTGTATATATAATATACCAACCTGTCTGCTCTTTCCAAATTTCTCCCCAAGACTATTTATCTTGATTTAGAGACTTTAGTTTGGAGATTTCTTTGGTGATGCCTTTGTTTTCTTACATTTTTTTTGCCTTTCTTTTCATGCAGCTACCCCAGGAAAGTGATTTTTCTAAATTATTTATTTTGCATCTTTCCTACACAGACGTCAAAACGTTCCTTCTGTCTCAGCATTTGTCTCAGTGCTGAGAAAAGAGAAGAAAATGGCTTTCTCCAAGCCCCAGGGAGACCCTCACCTCTGTGACTTGAGCTTCACATTACAAATATACTCAATCACCTTCCATTGCCAAAAAACTTGCTGCTCGTCCTTCCTTCCTAGCTGTTCCCTTCTCCTTCTCTTCCTGCCAGAGGAAATTAACAGTAACCCCATTCCTATTCTTTGCATATTCCGATGCATCAGTTTTTTCCCAAACTGACCGTATTTTCTTGTCTAAACCTCACAATTGGTATTGAACTCGCAAATTCCTTCAGGTTTTGGTGACTTTTACACATTCAGCTAACTGTATAATCTATTCTTGCAAGTTTAGAATAAAAATTATGGGAAATCAGCTTTTCTTTCTTAAAGAACGAATAAAAGTGTCAGGAAATCTCCTGGTCTCCATAAGTGATTTACCTTCTGTTATCAGATATTCAAACACTGAAAGAATACTTGGAAAAAAAACCCACAAAATCTAATTATTTTCTCCCCTCTTCATCCCCAAATCCAAATTGATTTTTTATTTTCTGCATTGCACATGACTGTATACATGTATTTTAAATGCCATTTTGGAAAGTGCAACTTGGAGGCTTCTTCTTTTAATTGCCCTTAATATTTATGCCATTATACTAGGGAGGGATGAGTACTAGAGACCATAACAACAAGCTTTTTCAGAAGCAAAGAATTTTTTTTCCTGGGTGTATATATAAGTTTTTTTTGTTGGGTTTCATCTGTGCCTCTGCATTTTCAGTTAGGACCAAATGGGCTGAATTATCCCAGGAGAAGAGAGCTTGCTCTGCAGTCATGACTAGAAGTGCTGATTTATCCCAGGAGAAGAAATCTCACTTGTGTCAGGATTCCAGTCCAATTTCGCAGACAAGAAAGGAGATAATCACTCAAATGGGCACGTGTGCTTACTGGAACTGAGTCCAAACTCTAAACCTTTTAAAGTTTGCCCATCTGTATTACAGGTCTTATTAGCTAAAATTGCACAGAGCAGCTTTGGAAAGCATTTTTATGTCCTCTGGCCAGGAGGAGCTCAGTTAGCACACACTCATATGACTAAGTGGTTACTTAAGTTGCAGGACTGCTAGTCTTAGGGATTTTTTCATTAAGCATCCGGTTCTTCCAGTAAACACTCCTCTTTTTTTATTATTTTTTATTTTAGTTTTAATGGTTCTCTGCCTCATATGGCCATGAATGCAAAACCAGGACTGTTGTTATTATAGGAAAAGTGTGTTCCAAACAATATAAATCTCTTAAATTCTGTTTCTGCAGTCTCCTTTCCTAATAATTAGTCATGCTTGCAGTTCAGAAAAGGCCACTTCAGTCAGCCAGTAAGACTACAGCACTAAGTTTCCTGGCAATGGGTGACTAAATGGTAAATCACCAGTAGAATGATATTCAGGCCTGCACATAAGACCAATGGTAAAACTAAGATATCTTTAGGTTTGGAATGGTAAGAAATAACGCAAAGAATGCTTACTAGTATATATTTTTGAAACCTTTACATTGATAGCAATCTTCATTTGGAATCAGCTTTCATTATCCAGGGCAGAGATGAATATTTTTCATGTTTTCTAATTTAGAATTTTATTTACAGTGTGGTAACTCAGTTATTAAGTGAGGGAAAGAAGAAAGATTACCTTGACCCGAACATGGGATCATAAAACTGTTCAAAATTTGTGACTCACAGGACTAGGAGACTAGCTCTGGATATTTTTAATCCTTATTTGGTTTACATTAATCCATATGGCTGTGCAGATACCTAAAAAGTTTGAGTTCCTGCCCTAACAGCAGTCATTGTGTCATTGTTCTGCACTCCTAGGTGGAGGAATCAAGATCCACGAAGACTTTGCTTTGAAAATATTTCCTTTAAGCAATTTTTATCCAGTGGAAAATAATTCTGGCCCCATCTCTTGACAGATGAATATCCCATATGCTGATTACTCCTTTCCAGATTTTAGATCCAGCCAAATCGTTGCCAGCTTGAAATTATCTCCTAGAATTCTAATACATCCAACCAGAAATGTAGCTTCTAATTTTCACTCTTGTACCTGACTAAGTAGAAGTTTCCTTAGTTTTGTTCTTGACTAGAGAACCACAGTTTGAGACCCAATGTAAATAATTATCACTTCAAGGATTAATTAGATGTCCTCTGTCTTTCAGAGCATGTGGCTGTATGAAACACCATAAAATTTCTGCTAGGTAGGTAATAGGTCATTTACTGAGATTGCACGTGAGGGTTCCTATAGTGTCACACTCTGTGACATACAGAGATTTTTGCCAAAATGTTTGAGAAGCTTTTGCCTTTGTACCTTTGGAATGATGTGTTAGCAAAAAAACTGTTTGCAGGTTAGTCTTTGGGTGGCCACAGAAAAATAATATTGCAACACTCCAAATTGACCAAAGGTTTACCATTTGGAGTAGCCTTGGCCTCTGGAAATCATTCTGAGTTGAACAGTTTTCTTTGCAAGTAGGAAAAAAAGCCAGAGATATTTATACCTATCATATATTAATAGTTATAATTTTCTTTGCAAATGGGACAGAGAAGACAACGATAACCGACAACTCTGCGTTACAGGAAGATTGCAAATCACAGGCTCACAGTATCATAAGGTTGGAAAAGACCTTTGAGATCATCGAGTCCAACCCATGACCCAACACCTACACCTACTCCTACTTGTCAACTACACCATGGCACTCAGAGCCTCATCCAATCTCTCCTGACACCCCTCCAGGGACGGTGACTCCACCCCCTCCCCGGGCAGCGCATTCCAATGGCCAATCACCCTCTCAGTGAAGAACTTCTTCCTAATGTCCAGCCTAAACCTCCCCTTCTAATAGAAGTTTTCAACTCTAATGGAAAGTGCTCTTACACATGTGTTAGAACGAGAGGGGAGGGCTTTAAATTGGAAGAGATAAGGTTTAGATAGACATTAGGAAGAAAGTCTTCACGATGAGGATGGGGAGGCCCTGGCACAGGTTGCCCAGGAACTTTGTGGCTGCCCCCTCCCTAGGAGTGTCCGAGGCCAGGTTGGATGGGGCTTCGAGCCCCCTCATCCAGTGCGAGGTGTCCCTGCCCATGGCAGGAGGGGTGGAACTGGGTGGTCTTTCAGGTCCTTTCTGACTCAAACCCTTCCATGATTCTATTGTTCAATTAAAAAAGAACACCACACTAACGGTATACTATATATTTCCACTGAATTGCCCTGCTTTTCTTCTCTGGCACAGATCTTTTGTCAGTCATACTTATTTATTAGTTTACAGTGATGAATTGTTTAAGATAAGAAAACAATTCTATCTTTTTTAAGATTGCCACATAATAAAAAAAAAATGATTGTCCTGAATTACATCTTTACTTTGTTATTTTGCATCTAAAAGCCAGTGATTTGTGTTGGGTTTTGAGTTGGTTTTGGAAGGACGCGTGGACAAGAGCGGTAGTTCATGTTTCACGAAGAATTAGTGTTTGAGGTGGGCTTTTTTTGTCTTGACAAAAATGAAAAATTAAATGTATTTAGATGGTTTTACTCAAAACTATATAAAGTGAATTCAAAAGCTATGAAAGGATACTTCCTAATTTTTATTTAATTTTTAAAATAATGATTACAATAATGAAACAGCAGAAAACTAAGAAAAAGAACAAGTAAAACCATAAAATAAGGTTGAATATTCACCTGTTAAAATAAGTATTAATTATATTCCATTACTCTTTTTGGTTGGATTTTTTCAGTCTTAGAGACAAATTTCCTTTATATTCACAATTTACACTTGCACAATGTCTAAAACATAATATATCTTTGTTTAAAAAAGTGAAGATTATCATGAAATTACACAGTTCCAAGACATGATTGCTTAAAAGAAGCAGTATAAACTCATGACAAAATCAGAAGAGTTAGCAGCGATACATGCAGGTTCGCTTAATAAATCAACTAAGCACCTCATTGCTTAAAATAACAGAAAACATCTGCCTTTTCTTTGCACATAACTCAGAAGGCTTAGAATAAATTAGAACTGATTTTATACACGACTTATCATTTAACACTGAAAGGCAGCCACCAAGTTTTTTTGTATGGAGAGTCAGAAAATGTTTAGACAGGGAGGTCTTTGACCTTTTTTCAAGCAATGAAAAAGAAAACTATTCTTTTATAGTTATAAAATTTTCAATGGAAGACTGAAGTCGTCATTTGGGTTTAAGTATTTAAACATTAAATTTTTCAAACAGTAGATATTTATGCAAAAACCCAACTTTTTCAATTCAAGAGGAACACTAACTTCTAGGGGAACTGTTAAAGAAGATAAGAATGTACCAAATCCTTGCTCTCAAGCCTGCTTTGAGATGTATGTGGGCAGAGTTTCTACTACATAGGGAAGGAGTTTGGCCTATATTTTTAATGTATGCAAATGATAGCGGGAGAGTCAACACAGAACTTGGCAAGTTTCCCATAGACATGGAAGCGACTAAGGCAGAGGCTTTCAAGATAATTTTCAGTATGAAGCAGTAAAATCAAGCCAGCCTTCTGATTTACGCTTATTTTTACGGCAGCAATAAACTTATACAACTTGTTCCTGGTGAGGAATTGAGCAGCGTCTGGATTATTGCGCTGTCTTGTAAAACGTGATGAAGACAAAAAAGTGTTCTTCGGAGAGAAACAGCTGAGTGCAACGCTGCGTATACAGCGTGTGGGGGACAGGTAGTGCTGCAAAGGTAGAAACTGAAGAGTAGCCTTGACTGGTAGTGCTGTGAGTGCTGCAGGTTTTTATGTCAGCAGTCACAGATTCAAGAATCACGGAATCATAGAAAGGTTGGAAGAGACCTCTGAGATCACTCAGTCCAGCCGTGCCCGTTTCCCCACTAACCCTGTCCCTAAGGAACTCAGCCACCCCTCTTTNCCCCTCAATGTCCTTCTTGGAGTGAGAGGCCCAAAGAAGAAAAATAAGTCAACATGCATGTGCAATACTATTATTGACTTCTCTGTCTATTGTAGCTGAGATTTCAAGATGCTGTCATACTTTTGGGTACTATAGAAAAGTTTAAGCCATGTGGAGCTCAGTTCAAGTTCTCCAATTCCTTTAAGACCTCTCCCAAAGGAAGACCATGAGGCCTGTAAAGTCAGTATGGTTGGTTCCTCATAGTGCAAACAGAAAATCAAAGGTCTGGAGGCAACAAGGCAGAGTGGGAAGTAAAGGTTCCCCCAGACTCTCCCGCCCTGGGACTGCTGGGGACAATGTAAAAGGTTAGGGGGCCTATTTTGGGTTGAACAAGATGATGCAACTCTACCACTGATTTCCAGCTCCGCAGGTCTTTATGTTGAAAACTGGATCCCCAGTTCCCACGTCTTTATTCTCCCAGATTGAGGAGTGGAAGGAAATAACGAAACCCCAATTCAGAGTGGGTAGGGTGTCCTCTTTAGCTGCAAATACCTGGGGGAGGGTGAGAGTGGGATGGGGGGCGGAAAGGAGGAGGGGAATGAATACCTAAGTGAAAATTAATAGCGAAATGAAATGCTTGCTGCTTTCGTTAAGGTTAAACACAAAGCACCGCTCCCACATCCGCTTGCTACGATTTCTTTGCAGAAACGAGGGGTACCCGGCCCCCCCTCCCGTTCCCGCCGCCTCCACGCGGTGTCGCTCTCGAGCCGTCCTGGGTTTCATAGAACCTCTGTTTATTTGGCAGGGTTTGGCGGTGCAGCAGCTGAGTGCATTCTGCTGTAGGTGACAGCAAAGCAGAGGGCAGACCTGACAGCGTGTTACAAGGGGGTGTGCGTGCCTAAACTGGTGCACTGAATCTCCTGGAAACTTTTACATTCACACGATAACATAGAAAGAAGAGTAAAGGTTTGTTATCATAGAATGGCTTAGAGGAAAAGAAATCAGATTTGTCATGCACTAGGGTAACATCTGGCCAGCACCAAAATCCAACATAAAGGAGAGTTGGGTTATAAAAAAAAAAAAAAATAAAAAATAAAAAATAAAATATTTGCAAGAACTATTTATAAGGTGTCTTAACTGTACTAAATCGTCTGATCACAAATTGTTTAAACTAAGCCTCTTAGCACTTTGTGAAAACAGTACGAAAAGCTAGCCAGTTGCATATAATTATTTGTCAAAGCAGTCATGATTTCCTAGGACTTATCTCCAAGTACCAAATCAGTTCCGCTTTGCTCAGAGTCTTTTAGCTTGGACTTGCTGGCCTGCGCTTCATCTGCACAGCTGGTTTATTGTCAGAGAAGCCCCCAATCTCAAGCATATGAACAACAAATCTTGAAAAGTGACTACTCCTTTTGTACTGATGTCGATAAAGTGTTATATGACTGAAGCCTGAAGACTTTAATGAACACCATGCACCTTCAAGAAGCTGCAGTGAAACTGACATGTCGTCCCAACCTGAGCCATTCAGACATTTAATGCTCTTTGTATGGGGATGCACACAGAGTCGCTACGTAAATATCAGAAAAGAAAGCTGCAGCCTCCTTGTCTTTGTTACAGCTACTGTGACCTTCTCAGTATTTTCTAAAAGTCTGTTCATAAGCCAAGGTATGCTCTAATACTGGAATGGTTTCAAAATTAGGCAGATTAAGTCCTCCTGTCTGTAGAAACCTCCTCTCTGAAAATCCGTTGTAAGAAGTTGTCCTTATTCTGAAGACTGGGGTACATCCTGCGTCGGTTGAGAATTGAGATATTGATAGCACTCCTTTACAAAAAGAGTCTCTAATACTGAGGTATCTGATTACAGCAGTCAGATGGTTTTACCACGGTAGTTAGAGCCTAGGTCTCATAAGCAGCATCCTTATATCTTAAACTCAGCAGTTCTTCGATAACAATGCATTGACACTGGAAGTACCTTCTTTGTGTCTTACAAGAAATAAGCTAATTTTCTGATGCTATGAAAAATTCTCCTGGTCTCATAGTGTTTTCTGAGAGGGTCTGTAGTATAAAAATGAAATATTCATTATTATTAACCAGTCACTTTGGCTCAGTCTTGTATCTGCTGTTAAGTCCAAACCCTTCCATGTTTGTTAAATTCAATATATTTAATATTTCATTTTCATCTCAGACTTATTTCTCTCCATGACGGTACACTTTCCCTTCCATTCCATACTTATATTACTTTATTAGGTCTGCTTGCTCTGTCTACCTTGGATGGGATTTTTCAAATAATTTAATAAAACCGTATAAAATATTTTCCACTTTAGACTCCTGTTAGTGTTTCCTTTCTTTACTGAAACTATTTCATTGGAGCTAATATATTCACTTTACAGCAATTCCTGAAAATACGCTCTTTAATTTAGTGCCTGTGTACTTTATCAAGCATCAAACTCCAGACCAACCCAAACTGAAAAGTCAGAATTAATCAGATTTAGTATTCCAGTATCACAGTATCGCAAGGCTGGAGAAGACCTTCGAGATCATCGAGTCCAACTTTTTCATACATTGTTCATACATCGTTCAGCATAATTTCAAAAGCCATACATTTCCCACACTTCAGATCCTTGAAACTCAGCCTATTTTTCTCAACAGATGCACAAAACCTAGCATATCACAATGACCTTTACTTAAGTTTTGAATTTATAAGGAAACCTGAAACCACAAGAGTCAGGAGTGGTTTCTTGTTTCACTGCGAATGCTTTGCACAGCTGGAGTGGTTCTGCCGGTGCTACGTTCTTGCTTGGGGTGACTCAGAGCCCGGAAAGTCATGAGGACAATTCTGAATAACCTCCTGTATTTTGGACGCTGTGCATGAAGCTGGCTCTCCCTTCGTAGCTCTGTGAGATCACGTATCTATCTGCAGAGATGCAGAACCAGAGGCCCATCGTGGTCCCTGAACTTCTTGCATGTCTTTCTTGCTGGTTGTGCACAGCACAGGCTACATGCAGAGCGTCCTCTGCAGTTCAGCTCTTTGGCTCCTCTCTCCACCTCTTTCCAACATTTCATGGCAGGCTTAGAGTCTCCACCTGAGGACCCAGGAATACTTACCCTAAAATCAAAATGTTGCGTTTGAGAAACTGCCCCTAAACACGGCACAAGAATCATCGGCGATCTTCCGTAAAAATAATTCAAATTATTGGGAAGTGATGTCTTTAAACTCAACCCATCCCATGAAGTGTTGTGCCTCCAGCGACATTAGAGGATAATCTTTACATACAAAATGTGGATGCAATTGCTTTAAAGGAAATTCCTTTCTTAATAATTTCTTAATAACATTGCATCCACATTTTCTTAATAGTTTCTTAATAACAAATTAAGGCAGAGGGAAGAGGGAAAAAATCAAGGGCTCCTTTCTTAAGTGACAAGTGAATTCATAGCTAAGCATCTTCTCAGAGAGGAAAGTGCTGAGGTCAGATCTTGGCCTTGGTTTTAAAGTGGGCCCAGGGAGCTATGTATCTACTTTACAAGCAGCAAATATGTGTCTAGTGACAATATCTTCGGCCTTGTTGCTATTTTTTTCTTCAGAGCAGAAGGTTTTCCAGCTGTTTTGTATTAGAATCAGAATGAGGCTTAGGCTGGTCAGGAAAAACTCCTCTGGGAATGACAGAGGGCTTGGCAGCAAGAGATCCCCAGATTTACATGTGTGTGCCCAAACAAAGCGGGAGGAGGGAAGATATAAACACACCAATATTGCTCTCTTGTTGCCTTTATACCAATACTGCTTTCTTGTTCCTTTCCTATTAAAAATGGTCACAAGAATCATCTTTACATAAAATTCTCTATTTAGACATTAAAGAGAACTACTCACTTTAATATATAATTCAGACTACGTGCTTCACAAATAGAAAGAAGCTACTCCAGGGACAGGAATGGGAACGTTCAGCAAACAATTGTACATCCAGATGATGTGACAGCACACGTCTATTCTGTGTGGGAACGTACATTTGGAAGGAGATGCTGTAATCACTGGGTGACTGGAGTTGGTTTCGCCAGCAGATGAGAAGTGTGAGCTTCTCAGCTGCTGGAAAACAATGTTGCTCCACACCACCGATTTACATCAGCCGCGCAGCTGGCCCAGTAGCTCCCGTCTGAATGGTGTGTTGACTTGCTGAAGAGTATGTTGGTTGGAGTGATGCTATTCCTGGCAGGCTGATCAGCACACTGATAGAGCTGTGACCTGTAGAGGGAGGCATGTTCGTCATTCCATCAGCAGTAAACAAGCCACAGTGAAAATGAGAAACAGAACCCGAAGCCCGAGGTCAGGCAACAAAATTTTCCAGTAAAACTTACAGAGGCTTGATCTGTGGAAGAATTTGGAGCTAACTTTGCAATATAGCATTTTGGTAGAGGCATGAAAATATTTGTCTGTTTGTTGTTTTATTGGCATGAGGATGTATTTCAGTGACTTTAATGTAAACATAGCAAAAGCACGAAAGCTTTACAGATAGAATTGCAGACAATTGTTTTCACAATATCACAGTATCACAAGGTTGGAAAAGACCTCTGAGATCATCGAGTCCAACCTATGGCCCAACACCTACACCTACTCCTACTTGTCAACTACACCACGGCACTAAGAGCCTCATCCAATCTCTCCTTAAACCCCTCCAGGGACGGTGACTTCACCCCCTCCCCAGGCAGCGCATTCCAATGGCCAGTCACCCTCTCAGTGAAGAACTTCTTCCTGATGTCCAGCCTAAACATGATGGATGAGGAAGTACAGCAGTGAAGAAGTGCTTTCCACTACCTATTCGGTTGAGACAGAATAAGAAATAACCCCGGGAAATCTAGAGACAGCTGTTTCCATGTCTAACTGTATCAACATCAGCCTTCCATACAACGTGTTTATCACAAGCTTGGAGGCACACATCTGTCCACGCAAGGCTGAAGGGAGTAAGCCTCCAGGCTCTAACTTGGTGATCTTTCACGTGCATACTTAGCTCTGTCCCTTTTAAACAATGGATGTGGTAAAATTCAGATTACATGCTCTAAAATGACCCTGAAAGGCATTTTCTAGTGTAGACAACAACATAAAATTGTACAGGACTGTACAATTACCTTTTCCAGTATAAAAATTGCCTTTGTTATAAAGACAAGTGTGCAGTTCTTTTGACTCCACCTCCCCTCCTGTATTTTGAAAAATACTTAATACAAACCAAAACCAGTACAGATTGTAAAGCAGAGGGATAGTATCGCTTTGTGAGTTTTTGTGGGCTTATTAAATCTTCCAAACCCATAGGAGGTGTCCAAGTATGCTACCAACCCTTAAAAGGCTGAGTGTTGGGGAGTTAAAGCAAAGCAACACTTCTGAAAACCTTTCATCCTGTGTTGAAATCAGCAATGCGATGCTATCCAAGAAATCAGGGGAGACCTCATTGCCCTCTACAACTGCCTGAAGGGAGGCTGTAGGGAGGCAGGAGTGGGGCTCTTCTCTCAGGTGACCGGTGACAGAACGAGAGGACACGGTCTCAAGCTTCACCAAGGGAGGTTTAGGCTGGACATTAGGAAGAAGTTCTTCACTGAGAGGGTGATTGGCCATTGGAACGCGCTGCCCGGGGAGGGGGTGGAGTCACCATCCCTGGAGGTGTTCAAAGAGAATTTGGATGAGGCACTTAGTGCCATGGTGTAACTGACAAGTAGGAGTAGGTGTAGGTAGTAGGTGTGGGTGTTTGGCCATAGGTTGGACTCGATGATCTCAAAGGTCTCTTCCAACCTTACAATACTGTGATACTGTGAAATCCCAACAGACCACTGACTGATTTAGTTTGAAGGGCAATTAAGCAATCTACCTAACTTGGGTCAGTGCAGAACTACAAGACATTTCTAAAAACATTTACATTTCTAAAAACATTTACATTTCTCAAAATTTTAGTTCGGTACCCAAACTCATGTGAAGTCATTACCCATAATTAAGTGTATTTTGTAGTGATAGTCTGTTGTTTCATATATACATATTTTTAAAAAATGTAATGCATAACTTGAGTGCTTTTCGCAAACGAATTACCAAAAATTGATTTCAATTGGATTTTTTAAATGTTATGCTGCTGTTAAAAGTCTGATCCTGTTCTGAACAGTATATGTATTTGGCAACTAGATTTTAAAAATACTACACTACCTTCAAAATTACTCCTTAAAAGTTTTTCTTTGTATTCTTAAAATAGCACAGATTGGCGTAATGTTAAGTACCTCATGTAACAGTCCAGCTCTCTCTGAGGACTTGGCAAAGAATGATTGATCCCATCTGAAAATTCTATTTGCATACAACAGGTAACTGAGTCAGTAAATACGGCCACTTGAACCAAATAATAGAAAACATTTTCAAGTCAGAACACAATTATCTGCAAAACTTGAAAAGGGTTCACAATTTTTTTTAGTCATTTTTTTGGAGGGCAATAAAATACCAAATGCTGTTTCTCACAGGTGAAAAATGGTACGTCTGGTAACTCTGTGTAAGAAATTCTTAAAAGTTGAAGTATTCTTAACTGGAAAATAAAGAAGTTTAGTAAAAATTGGTGGTGATAATAGGAATTACATCTGAAAAGCCATTTTGCTTGCATCACTTGGGCAAAAATATGGCTACAATGAAGAATGTTTCTCCTGAGTAAGAAGTATTTTACATTGTTTGTTCGTTTATATAATTATCAAATTTTAGGATAGAGGAGTGAAAATTCAATGGAAAAAGAATAGATTTAAAGCTATTTTACTGCTTTCCTCTATGTCCCTTTACAACATTTGCATTATAACAAAAACCGCATGTGGCACAGAAAGTGAAATCTTAAATCTTTTCTGACATATTATCGGTGCTTATGATGTCATGCTATAAATTACCAAATATGGCAACATTTTAAGCATCTTACCTCACGCTTAACTGAATGTGGCAAAATTCAAGATGGTCATTAATCAATTTTAAGCAAAGATAATACTCTTTGCACGTCAAAATAAAAAGAATCACGTAAAAAACAAAAAAGTCTCACTGTCATTAAACCTAATGTGAATAATAATTTCCTTCCGGGCACTGACATGCTCAAAAGATCCGTTGTCATTTCTTAAGGTGACCTGAAAAGTATTTGTCATGACTTTTTCTATAGGACTTAAAACAATAACTTCAGAGACCGATTGAATGCAAGGCTTGGTTAAGAAAGATGCCTTATTTGAAGAATAGATGTGGTTTCTTCTTTGTTTGTAGAAAATTGAAATTACATTTCCGTCTAACGATAAAGTTTCCAAATGGAAATCCCCAAATCTAAATAATTTGTCAAAAAGAAAATAAATATGCCATGTTTATTTCACTATTAATATAGAGTATAAATGGAGGCCTCAGAAGAAGAGGGAAAGTGCATCTTTCACTTCGGCAGCTTTGGCATCAGAAGAAAGTGCTATATTGTTCTTCACACAAACCGTCCCCATTAGAGCTCAAGATGTTCTTTTCCTTTTAATCCTCATTTGTACCCCTTAGCCATTTGTTTAGAATTAAATTAACTGCAATTTGGAAAATGTGGATGAAAGGTAGTGCATTGAGTAGATATCACATGTTTCCTGAATAGTGCCTGTTCTGCCTCTTTCACAGCCATTCATTGTGCCTGAAAGGGTGTAGTGTGTGAATTGTTGGACTGTCACTCTGCAGTGAAGTCTAGTAGCCAGTATTACCATGGAAACAGCAGGAAAAAGACAATTAACAAAATGGTTCTGATTTTCCTTATTTCTTGGGGGAAGGGGTGTTCATTAGTGAATTTTTTTTGTTTTCTTTTGTTATTTTTCAAGAAGAAACACAGGAGAAGGGGAGGAATCTTCCTGTTAAATTAGATATTGTCATCACTGCAGGCCTAGTAATACAACAGAAAAGCGTGTTTGTGTAATAAAACGTGGGGTTTTAAGCGTTGTCTAGTCTTATTCCTTTCTTTCCCACCATAAAACAGAAGTCTCAAAATATTCTTAGGTGAGTGACTGTTAATGAGCAGAGCCTGTGAGTTTAACCCTCACACATTCATTGGACTTTTAATTAGTCCCTCTCAGAATCACTCTTATGACAAAAAGACAATATAGTCCTGAGAGGGGTTTAAACCAAAAGGGGGCTCTCTTTAGATTTTTAGCATTAGTTTACAATCAAATAAGTTGGAAGAAGGTGCTGTGGGCTTCTGTAAAAGGCAGGGTTTTGTGTGTGAAGGACATTCCAACACAGGAGTCTTAACTATAATTTCAAGGCAGCCAAGTTCACATCCTGCATCCAGAAGCATAGAAAACAAAGGGGAGCAACTCGGGCTGTGAAACACACCTCTGCCTTGAAAATTGTTGCATCTACCTAACAGTCTTGCTAACCTTCACACACTGTAAATAAAGGAAAAGGAGTGACGCAAAATTTATACAAGGTTTTATATCAAACACTCGCAAAAGACTGAACTCCAGGTTGCGTTCGTGCCGCGTGGATCTAGGGACCTCAGAAACAACAAGAGCTCTCCTCCAGCTTTACAAGGATGCCATCAAGATCAGCACCAGGCTCATTTTCATTTATTGATCCTTTCATTAGTTGGAGCAATACACACAGCAGGAAAAAGGATGGAGATGCTCTGATTAAGATGATGGAGAGCGCTCTGATTAAGAGAGCTCTGTGTCTTTATGCTTGTTTAGGTACGTGATGACATAGCTTTGTATATTACTGGGTGTTTCACCACTGATACACTAAAAAAAAGACACACAGTTGTCTATAGTATTTGCCAAAACCAGCCTGGCAAACGTATGCTGCAATTTCTCAAGTCTGTGTTGGAATAGAGCTGACCTGTACTGTGTGTTTGAGTAGCTCCTGTGCCTTTGGGAACAAGGACTGGCTTCAATCTGTAGATGCCACTAAAATACAATGAATAAACAGTAAAAATGGCACCTTTTGTTTTAGGAAGAAGTTGCTATCAAGTCATACATTTGCTCTCTGAGTAGAAACACTGAAAAGAGATTTACCTGCTTTGCTATCTAGCCCACCGTCATGCCTCTCATATTCTCTTCATGCCAGAAATTTTATTTACTTTCAGGTCCCACTTTATCTCTGTATTTCACTCCATTATGCTTTTCTTGTCAAACGTTGGTTTAAGTAGAAGTGCTGATTCTTGAAAGAGTGATGGTTGCTGGTGAGTAACCTTCCGAGCATTATTTACAAGCGTGTGTTGTATTTGAAGAAAGGCAAAGAGCTCAAGAATAAAATGACAGAATAAATACGAAGAACGCAATGCGGTGACTTGGGATTGGTTAAAATAGGAAAGGAGAAAAACAAATGGGAAAAAAAAAAAGGAGATGGAAAATCGTGAACGCTGTCTGTCTTAGATAAACACAACAGCCCTCTGAAACAAAACCTGAGAAAACTGCAGGACAAACCTGGAGAACATATGCTGAAGGCACACCCTGACCGAAAGCAACTCTAGCAATATTCAAGTAGATAATTAACAAGAGAAAGAAAAACAATTTTAAAACCAAAAGTTGAGGCCACCATTGGGTTATCTGGTAATGAACACTTTATAGTCTCAAATTTAAAAAATCTGTAAAGTAAGGAGAAGAAGGGGACACATGGACATTTCTCTGCTCCACAGCAGTGCAGTAATTTCATGGTTTGTGTTACTATCTTACAGACGATGCAACATGCGTGTAACTGTAAGTGGAATTCAGCACTGAAGATATGCAGAACTATTTTAATGCCATTTCGTGGAGAAAACTTGGTCCTATATTTACATTTTAATCTCCAATTAAGGAATTTTCTGTTGTCCCCGAGCTCTGATCGAAGAGCCTTTTAGCAATGTTTTTAAAGCTGTCGGTCTCACCTATTTGGCTTTAGATTATAACACAGATGTCAGCAGAAACCCAAGAAATGCAAAGAAGAGCAAACTATTTACTTCGAGATAAACCATCCAAAGGAAGACTTTTTTCCACTTCACTGTCATTAGGATTTCAACAATACTCCATTCACTCCCACAAACAGTTTTACTTTTAACATTGGTTGAGGTAATTGGTGTTTTCCTTGGGCTCAGAATGGTCTTTGTTTTACTTAGTCCTTAGCATTATCCAACACTTTTTAGGTTTTCCTGGGATTTAACATCTGCAGGAATGAAGCGCAGGCTCTGGCCATCGGCCATAACCATCACACCAACCAGAAAAGTCATTTAATCCAAATGAAGAGAAAGAGGGTATAAAACCCACCACGCAAAAAAAACCAGTTTTTTGTACGCTTACTTTAGCCACAGTCAAATAAACCATATTTATATTTTTTTGATAAGTTCATAGGGTAATTAAGGGTAAATGTAATCAATTAACTTCTCTGGAGCCACATACACCAAAGTATGCACATACTTTGTGCCTACATGAATTGTGGACTCAAATATTCAAAGCATTCACAGAGGTCAGGGTTTTGAGTATGTGTGGAAAATCACATTATTTAAATTGGTCTGTGTGTATGTAGTGATTCTCAAAACTAAACATGGAAATTTATACAAGAAATTGCTTAAGGTTGGCTTTATGAAAAGAGCTTTTAGACTTTTTGGGTAATTCTTTGGAGCCTGCAAGTACTGTTAAGGAGTCTTCAGAGGCAACTTTTCTGGTGAGACGTCTCATTTCTAACTGAGCTGGAGATACTGAAAAATCTTTGTAATATTTGTGCTCTTAATTTCTAGGCACAGCAGGAAAGGAGAAGTGCAGTACAGGAGAAATATCGTTGATCTTTTGTTTTACTAAATGGAGAAGTCAGTAGAACTTATGGAAACCTCCAGAAATTTTCAAAAGCATGTTCAATAAAACATGTAGATCTTTAATGCTTGGGACATGGTTTAGTTGGCATGTTGGTGTTGGGATGGTGGTTGGACTTGGTGGTCTTGGAGGTCTTTTCCAACTTTAATGATTCTAGGACATACGTTAGGTTTAATCCTTAATTGATCGAATTATTCCATCCAGTCCAACTGCTTATATAACGAAAACCCGAGATTTTTCATGTTTTGAAGTCTGAAAGTTTACACAGACTTCACGTACAATGAAACTGGTAAATCTGAGAAGTCATTTGGGCACAAATACCCTTTTTTTTTGGCACAACATCCATTAGGCAAGGTAACAGGGCATTATTATTAATTGATTATAAATGAAGCGTGACAGAAATCTTGGTCAGCTCGGCCATCAAATGCTGCGTATGGCAATCAAAGTCACTTTCCAGATAAAACAAGGTGCGACAGGGTCCTTACTGCTGCAACGAAACAAGACTTGCAGTTTGCATTTCATTAATATGTCAGCTCACAATACCAGTAGAGTTTTTTTCCTGACATTGTAGGAGTGTTAGTTAAATATTGGCCTGGATGAAAGATGGGCATTAGCTTACCAACCTTCTGCACATTTGTTTTGACTCGAATCTCTTTGCAGAACCTGAAAGACTTGTCGAAAGCAGGAGGTTGAAGTAACGTGATTGGCAGCTGACCAAATGATTTTGCATTTTTATCATGTTTTACAACCTGTTGTGAGAACAACACGATCAGCTGGCAGTTGCCTGAGTTCATGTGCATTAATCCATAACTTACATTTATATCTTCAGTCAAGGAAAATTCTTAAGATAATATGAATGCATCTAACTGTCTGTGCATTTCAGCCCTAGCCATAAAATGCTCACAGAGCATTTAGTTTACAGTGTGCAACAGCCAATACACCAGACACTAAAGCTTTTAAAAAGAAGTGCATTTTGTGTGCTTTGGGTTTTGGCAAGTGCTTAATGACCAGGATGTGCCATGAGACATTCACCCCAGAAAATATGCATGCCATAAATCTTTCTGCGTGAGATCAATACAAGAATTTTTGGTATATAATTAGCAATTAGAATTTCCTGCAAGTGTTGTGCACAAACCCACCTGAGATAGGTAGATACCTAGACAGGTGAGTATGTACATATGAATCTTCACCGAGCGCTTGTCTAATTATTACTGAATTATCTCAGGTTTTTTACTCTAGTTTGATATGGGATCTTGTGCCTGTTTCCCTTTTCCACAGGATCTACTTCTTCTCATGCCACACAGAAATAAGTTGTGGGAAAAAGCATACATTTTCTTTGTAGCCATCATAGTCTCTGATAGACTTCAATATTTTTTTCCCCTTTTTACATTATTTTGGGCTACCGTGAACTTTCAGGAGTCTCATCATTAACATTTTGCCTAAAGGTCGTGTTTTCGTAATAGTATCTTAGAATTATTGTTGCTTTTAGAGTCCTGAAACCAATAGATCACTACATTAGAGGAGTGACTTCAAATATTGCCAGGAATAATAAAGCAGTCAGAATCTTCTGTCTGCTATGACCTCTTAGGCGCATCCTATAGATAAAAATTGTGTCAATTTTGACAACACTTCCATCAATGCAAGCTTCGTAAGATTCTTACCCTTCACGAAAGTATCCTCTGCAGGAGGGAAACCTCAAGCCATTTGTGTCTTTCAGTAGAAGATTAACTAATGACCGTTAGTCTCCAAAGGAAACTGCAAACTGAAATCATCCAACTGGAAATACTTATTTTCTCATTTATTTTCTCCTTGTTTTTTACTTTTTTTCTTTTTTTTTTTTAATCCCCTTGTAAAAAAAAAAAACCTTGCATCTTTCCATGGAAATCTGTTTAGTGATACCAGTCATTTAATAGATAATTTCTTACAAAGTTAGTTGGATTATTTTTTTTGTGAGTGAAGTAGCCCCTCTGCTTCCAGTGAGGAGACACAGTGTGATTGTTACGGCATTACCAGTTAGGTCCATAATTGTGAAAGGAACATATTACTTCAATTTTGTGTGTGATAGAATAGACACCTCCCAGGCCTTACCACGAATGTGTGGGAAAAGTTCCTCCCTAGTGTTTAAGATTTAATTCTCATGTGCTCTAAGGCCATTTTTTCACCATACACACATAGGAAAGAGTCCCAGTGAATGATATCTTAAAGGTCTTTTATAATGCTACGATGATGCAAAGAAGCCATAATTCGAAGGAGAGGTATTGCCCAAGGGTATGGATGAAACATCAATGACAGAGATCTAGCAGGGGTCCAGGAGAGGAGCTGACTGTGGAAGGATCTGAAAGGTAGTTTTTCATCTGTCAGTAGGACGTATGTCGGATTTTAGGCTGGACATTAGCAAGAAGTTCTTCACTGAGAGGGTAATTGTTCACTGGAATGCTCTGCCCGGGGAGGTGGTGGAGTCACCGTCCCTGGAGGTGTTCAAAGAGAATTTGGATGAGGCACTTAGTGCCATGGTGTAACTGACAAGTAGGAGTAGGTGTAGGTAGTAGGTGTAGGTGTTGGGCCATAGGTTGGACTTCATGATCTCAAAGGTCTCTTCCAACCTTACAATACTGTGATACTGTGATACTGTGATACCAGAAGAAGTCCAAAGATTTGCTATCACAAGCCTCTCCATGAGAAGAAAAAAGGAAAGTAATTGGAATTTTTCTAAAAATAGACTGTATTATTCACTTATGTGAAGGTGCTGTGTCAACAGAAAACATTACCAGTTAAATGTGCTCCCTCCATCCTGTTTAGTTTTATTCTTTTCTCAAAGAGCAATGACACTAATTACATATTCAGTTCAAATAAAGCTGCCTTGACAACAGCTGAATTCTCTGTAATCGTTTGATGTTGCAGGAAACAAAGAAGTTCTCAAAGAACAATGAGTCAACATCTGTTCTTTCCCCCTTTTCCTCTCCCAGTTCTCCCAGTAGCTGAAGGAAGCTTCATTTGGGGTGCTCACACAATTCTGGACCAGTTTTATTCTTGGTGTAACTCGAGTGGAGTCAATGTTGCTGCACAGGACATTAATCTGGTCTCATTATTTTAAAGAAAAATTTAAGCACGCTAGGAGCAATAATAGAACAAATGGCTGTCAAGCTTCTATAAATTTGTTTTTCAGCCTCTATGTGTTCAGAATCAAGTTTTAAATAACCATGATGGAGTCCAGAAGAAAGTTAGACCTTATATAACATTACATTAGAAGAGTTGGTCTTCATTCAATGCTACATTTATGGGGATGAAATCACCTCTCATCCAAGAATAGAAACTTTGTGAAATTTGTAGGCCAATATCAGCATTTTAACTCTATGGCAATGTCTAAATAGAGTCTAATATAAGTGTATTAAGAGAGATTTGATCAAAGAACAGAAGATCTAGGCATTACCCCAAATTCAAACAATTTAATATGGAAGTGTTTCTCTAATTTAAGGGTTTGTCCGTTGTCCTTAGGAAAGGGGGTGGGGAAATATCTTTGTACACCTCTGTTCCAAAAATTGCTAAACATGGCTTTTTTACTCCAAGTGGACCTGTACAAGACAGCACTTTTGGTGAGAGTCCAGTTTTATAGACCCCAGTGTCAGAGAAGTCACAATTATTTGCAGATTTTTTTCCAAACACTTTTAAGATTTGGATATTTTTCTGACACTTACTATGTCTGTTTCGTGATTCATTTTAAGCACATTTCTTCCTGTTATAGACATCATGAGTTGGACAAAAGGGAATATTTTTTTCCTCCTACAACAGTTTTGAAGATGATTGTCCTCTCTTCTTCGTGCTGGAACCATTCATTCATAAATCTTATATTCAGCTCATAATTTAATCTTCCGTCTCCTCTCCTGAAGAAGTAAATCAATCTCTGATTCTTCATTCCATGCTACACTGTGCAGTCAGTGATTCCTAAATTAGACACTTTCCACTGGGCTTTATTCCATTTCATTCTATTTTTCCCCACTCATCTATTTCCCTTCTGAATTCCAGTCTTCTTTCTCAATGTCCATTAAAGTCCTTCTCACTTTTAGGCCACTTGTAGGCTTAATGCAGATTTCTGTCTACTCAAGTCCGTGGTAAAGACCTAAGGAGAAACAGATCTGGATAGACCCCAGCAGAAAAGCTAATTGTTTGCTTTTGCTATGTATTCTCTGAGCTAAAATCCTGACTTCCTTCTTTCAACCGTGTGCATTTGCACACCTACGATTCAGAATTGACGATTTCCAGAAGGTTTAATGACTCAGATGCTTTTCAACTTCTAAAATCAGAATTTATGTCTTCACTCTGGTAGTTTCTGTATCTTTTCATCTTCCATATTAATTATTATACGTAGGCTGTTGGGCATAAAAGTTCATATTTTTTATTGATTTCTTTTGTTGAGTACAACGTTCCATTTCTCAACACAATTAAGCTGCACTAGCACCCATGGGCATTTCTAGGTAGATCTGGATGAGCCTGCAGCTAAAGCAAAACTCAGACAAGCCAAGGACCTGGCTGTTATCCAAAAGTATAAACCAAGTTATTAAAGTTGACTGCCCATTTACCAATAGAAACCCAAACCCAATTCAACGTAAAAGTATAAATTCAATGTGACCGTGAGGAAGTCACACCAAAGGATTGCCTTTACTTATAGGTGTGAAGCCAAGGCACAGCTTGTAACTCAATAGGATCTCAAATTAGGCTTCTTTAAACTAAGTCTAAGTTTAAGTTCTTTATATAATTAAAGTAGGATAACAGGAAATTTGATGTCAACATAATCAGGTCCCGGGAACGAGGAAATCAGCTCTTTATTGCAGTAAACAGTTCTTACACAGAACCGAATTACACCTTTTACAGAAAAGGAATTTAGAGCGACATAGAAGGATGAAAGAGGAGCCTGTTAGAGACCTGATAATTAAAAAGGTCTTTTTCAAACACAAACAGAAGATTATGACTTGAGTTAGAGAAATAGCAATGCTTATATATGCACTTATCATCAACAAAGGTCCTTGCATTTAAGTGAAATAATACTTTAGAAGAAAAATAAAATGAAATATAAGCAGAAATGTTTTCAAAGGAGAATATTGTTCATGGTTTTTCATAAAATAATAGATACTGTTTCCAAGTGTCCCTTTTAAATTATCATGGGCTAAATCAGAGACTAGAACTAAAATGTAGCCACTCTCTGAAAAATAACGGTAGTGGAGGCTGCTGCTGTTTATGTGTTTTGTTCACATTTACTCTGCAAACATACAGATCAGTTTAATTAGCATGTGATTGAAAAGTGTTGATGACTTGTGTGCTGTGTTGCTAAATGGATTTCCTCATGCTGGGGAATATGTAAATTCCTTGAAGAATTTTTTATGCTACCAGAGCAGCTTTTAAGTAATTTTGATGACAAGAATTAAAGTAGGCAGTCAACATAGTTATTTTGAGGATTTAATATAGTTGTGAACACAAAAGTGTAAATAACTTTTTCAAGGAGCCAAGGCAGCCTGTGAAAACAGCTGTACAGATTTATTCTTTTTTCATTTCATGGAACGGTAGAGTTTAATTGCAGCTTTTGTCCCTTCTCATTTCTGGCAGCCAAAAATAAAATGAAGAAATGTAAAAATAAATACCTCTCCTTCGAAGCACTGAATACCATTTAAAAAAGAAAAGATTGGAGTATTTCTGTATGATTCTTCTCTTAAATGTCTGTAGTTTCATTTATTTCACAAAGTATATTTCTGATTCACTGTGGTTATAGAAGAGAAAAATATGAATTAATGTGTGAATTAAACTTCCTTTAAAGCTCCATATTTTTAGTTGTCAGAATGCCAGTGTCAAAAAACTGTCAAAAAGCTTACATACTTCAGACAAATCTCGAAATATATGGATACTGAAATTCCCACTTCAGAGCAAGATTTGAAGCACCAGGATCTGTTTTCACCAGAGTAAAAAAAAAAAAAAAAAAAACAGAGCTTTCCAACAAACATAATTTCCAGGAATAAAGAAGTCATTTAATTTGAAAAAGAAAAAAGAAAAGTTAGATTGCCATGGTTTTCAGGCTTCTAATATTTTGAAAAAACACTTTGGAAGGGGAAGTTATGAAAAAAGCTGAAAAACATGCCTAGCATGAAAATGTCAAATATCTTTACTATTTGTTTTCAAGTTGGAAATGTTATAAATTAAATCAACAAAGATCAGAGAATTCTCTAGTTCTGCCCCAACATCCTGGTGTTAATAGTCATGAGCTGTACGGGAGCATCCAAGAGCAAAGAGCACCAGCAATGGCCGTCAACACCAACCCACAGGATTTGGGGAGGGTACTGGCAACCTTCCTCATTTTTGAGGTTGACTTCACAGCATCACAAGGCTGAAAAAGACCTTGGAGATCATCAAATCCAACCGATGTCCCAACACCTACTCATCACCTAAACCATCACTAAGTACCTCATCCAATCTCTTTTCTTGTCCCCAACACTGATCCACCGATGTCCCATAAATATAACTCTATTGGAGAAGCTTATATGTTTTTAGGCAGATTATGCTGTTGTAAGGATTAATCTAAACCAAAGTAAATCTTTTCAAGTTTCTAGTCATGAGGTCTAAGATATCTTCTCAGGATCCCTTAGGATAGAGAGTAATGTGATTCTAGAGAATCATTCGCCAGATGCTTACGGTAGTGGGGGTTTTCCGTTAGGTGTGTTTGTAGAGGAATTTGGCCAATAGGTGCTGAACTTGTATGTTGGTAAAGTTAGGTCAAGTTTACATGTAAAAATAACCATGCTAAAGAGCAGATCCCTTTTTGGTGCATTAGCTAGTTAATGCTCCTTTGAATCATTGTGTCACATCCCCTTGACTGATGATGCTGCTCTACAAAAACCGGTTTGGCTCAAAGGTCATCTACCCCAATAAAATGTATTTTCTACGAGGTCAGTTTGCCAGACACCGTTCTCTTCTTTGTAAACTTTGTGAATACTCTGCTTATGAGATGGAGTCCCTGCCACTGATGTGTAGTGAAGAGCAGAAGGGTAGAGTTGTATCTTCAGCCTTGTCCCCTAATCCCATTGTCAGACACGCTGGTGGATGTTTCTCATAATTCTCATTAGTCACTTGGACTTCAATAAAACTCCGGTATAATGGTATATAGCACCGTTCTCTCTGAACAAAGGGCAGTTCAAAGAGGGAGTGGAAAAAAATTAACACCATGATGTCTTATTATGAGCCCATAAATCACATTGTGACAAAGGAGAGGGGAAAAGATAAGAGAAGATAACGAAAACAGAAAAGACGGAATAATGGATCAGGTCTGCGAACTGCTTCTAGAAAATGTGAACCCAGAAAACCGAGGATATTCAGCCCGTCAAAATCAATGAAAAGTCTTTTGAGTTAAGTGGTGCCACATCACAGGCTCTTTGTATCCTAAACCTTAGAGAGATACCAAGATAAAACAATTGTGTGACAACGTGAGAGAAACCTCTGCTCTACCAAGTCACAGATTAACTTAAAATTAAGGAATTTCTGCAAATACGTAAGTCACGCTGTGTCTGTTACCAGGCAGATATGTAATGAACAGCTTATTTGGTACTGAGAAGCAGAACAAAGGATGAAAATTTATACCAGTGCAGATAGAACTTCATTTTAATTTTACCAATATCTTAGAAATAAAGATGGACACAAACAATCAGTCTCAATGTTAAGCATAAGATTTAAAAATAATACTTTTTTGGATTTGCAGTTAAAATTTCTTTTGTTCACATAGAAAACTGCTGTTCATGGATTGCAACATCCTTCTTAGAAGTAATAATATCCTGTATGATATTTTTAAGACATTAGTTTGGCTTCCAAAAGCAATTCTTAAAACTGTAAGCTTTGTTATGTCCAGTTTCTTTGGTTAATGCATTATGTAAAATGTAAAGAATAATTCCCGACCTTTTCAATATGTATTCAGTTCATGAGGGCTGGAAAGTGAGAAATGAAAGAAATCCTACTGTTAATGTTCTAGTGTTGATCATTCGGACATGTCAGGTTTTAAATTTCGTAGAAGAAAATCCAGAGACACTTTAAAAAGAAGGCTGACTTTTACTAATCTGTTGAAGAAAGAGATAATCTTCTGGCTTCAGCTGGGGCCAGCAAAATCAGCTGGGTTTGATTTCCTTCAACTCTTTTAAGAGGCAGGCTTTGTCCGCTGGGTAATGGAGTTGCCCATACACTGGATCCCGAGAACAAGACCAAAGTGATGGAAAAATCTCTCAGGTGACCGGCGACAGAACGAGAGGACACGGTCTCAAGCTTCGCCAGGGGAGGTTTAGGCTGGACATTAGGAAGAAGTTCTTCCCTGAGAGGGTGATTGGCCATTGGAATGCGCTGCCTGGGGAGGTGGTGGAGTCACCATCCCTGGAAGTGTTCAAAGAGAATTTGGATGAGGCACTTAGTGCCATGGTGTAGCTGACAAGTAGGAGTAGGTGTAGGTAGTAGGTGTAGGTGTTGGGCCATAGGTTGGACTCAATGATCTCAAAGGTCTTTTCCAACCTTATGATACTGTGATACTGTGAAAAATCAATGAAATTTCTGTTTTCGCTACAGGGATTGGCTTCATCTTGGCTACCTTAGTGACTCAGGCAGGACTCATTTTATGACTGAACAAATAGCAATTTTTTGCCACTACAGAAGTGTTCAGAAAATCTACTGCTCCCCACTGTACAAAAGTAAATAAAATTTCATTTTAGAATCTTACCTTTTCATAAGATCAGCTTTTGTACCTATGCTACAAGAACAGATGGAGTATGGGAAATATTTGAAGTGTTAATTGATTTTGTTTGAATCCTGTTACCCTCTGTTTAGTGTGAATTATTAAGTTGTCAAAACATTAAGTTATATAAGGAATGGAGCAGAGAATAAACAAAAAGATAATTCTGTTGATATCAGAGCTGCATCTTCAGCTAACATACCACGTTCACACCAGTTTTCCCATCTCAGACTGCTAAAAAATAAGGGGAATAATAAAAAGGCAGTAAAAATTAATGAAAAAAAACTTTCTCAGAAAAGGAAGACTAGCTTTGCTTTCCTTAGAAAAGAGAATAAAATGCAAAATTTCTGCTGCAGTAAATTTCTTGAATTCAAGAATTTAAGTCCATTGAAATATTCTGAGAAAACAAAATCATATGGGAGTATCAAGAGTCTTAGCTTATGATAATTATCCAAAAAATAATTAAAAGAAGTATTTATCTTTGTGCTTCACAGGTATAACTATTAGAAATTCTGATCTAATCTGGGGGAAAAGATTAGTTGCTACTTCTGTGAAGTCATGTTATCTTTCTCAGAATCATCAAGTATAGACAGTTGGATAAGGTTTTGGAAAGATGGAGTAAGATCCAATAAAGCTATTCCTGTATTTACATGGGACTGGAAAAATATCAATAGAATGAAAGAGACACAAAAGAACGTCCCATAACCTCTGGCTACGTCCTATGGGTCAGGTATTTCATCATCTGTTATTCAGATTATGGTGAAGAAAAAAATGTTGGGTCTAGCTTCAACACAATGTATCATTCTTATATCAAAATCCCAGAAAGCAGATTTTAGATAACGATTGAGCTCAACTTTATTCCGTCATAAAAAATTACTCTTCCCTTCAGGAAGACTGAAACTGAATTCTGTCCTGAACTTCTGTCTGAAGTTGTTTCATGTCAACTCTGTGATAATACTTTTGACCCATAAGAAGAGATAAATATTCTTTTACACAGTAAAAAAATTGGGAAGTAAAGGTTGAAAGTAGAAATGAATAGTGATGCTTGAGAAACAATATTTGCCTTTGTAAGATAATAATTTTTTACATCATTACAGAGTTATATGGCAATACTTAGAAAGAATTAACCAGTTACCCTGCTAGGTGATAATGCAATAAATAAGGCAAAAATGTGGGTTACAAAATTACTGTTGCAACCATCTCAAAATTAACTGTACAATATAAAGCAGAATGCTTGCAATATGTACAATATAAAGCAGGACAGCAAGTCCGAAGACATCTACTGCAGCAAAAGTTACCCAAGTGGTGAATTATCACAACTTCAAGAATCTTTTTTAATTTGTTTGGAAAATTTCTTATCGTTTTCAGGCACCTAAAAATAGGAAGTTTCTGGGATTCTGTGATATTCCTTGAATGCCTTCTTTGCATTTTGGGATCTTCCAATATTATTCCTTTTAACTTTAATGAAAAAATAACGTGAAAACTGATGACAATGCTGTTGTTTGTGTCTTATTTATTTAATTTTTTTTTTTTCTCTCTGTGGATGCAAAATGTGTAACTTGTGGATCCCAATTATATGGCAAATTCCAGATTCAGGGACCCTGGCTGGTTAGCAGAGATCTGGGGGGAAAAAGAGGTGTCTTTAAAAACTACCTATTTTTTGATTGTCGGTTTATGTGGGGTTTATTGCTAGTTTGGCGTGTAGGAAAAAAATACATGCATTTGGCTGTCAGGACTGTTGATTTTCTCAGTTACTTTGTATCTTTTATTCTTGAATCTCCTTCTTTGTAATTTATCTGTGCACTGATTGCACTCCATAACAATATCCAGAGCATGAATGAAGAGGGATTCACGTGGATAAAATAATCTTGGAACCCACTTGAATCATTTAGGGTATTTCATAATAAATATACAAAGTGTTTCCAATACAGTAACATCCTGAATAAGAACAATATGGAGAATCCATAGAAACAGATCATCGTACAACCAAACAGATGCTGGAAATCTGTGTTAGATAATCTGCTGTTTATTAGCTTCTATTTTAATTCCTCTGTCCCAAAAGAAACATAGCTATTTTATGCCTCATTACTTACTTTCTGTAGTAGCAGAACTACATTGGACTTGGGAAAGCAAGCTACATCAGCCATACAACTTAAATACCATGAAGCAGAGCTACAGGTAAGGGACAAACCTAATAATTCTGAATTTTCATTTTTATGAAAATACAAGAAATTATTTTATTTGCTAAATGAAAGAAGATAAAATATATAATCTGTAAGACTGTTGTGATCACCTAACATTATGATAAGCTGAGATAGTTAAAGTAGTTAAGTTTCTCTTTTGTAATGGCATCATAAAATTAGCTGGTTTGGAATTTTCCTCTCTAAGCAGCCGTTTATGTTGTGACATTTTCTAAATTGCCATAATCCTTCATTTATTATGTGTAATCTATTGCTGGATAAGAAAGACAACCATTAACGTTTTAATGATACGAGCATTTGGCTTTTATCACAGTATCACAGCA
>VWPV01002888.1:0-29489 GCA_013389885.1 Geococcyx californianus | reverse complement strand
TTGTCGTATCACTACTTGCCCTCGTGGAAGTCCCTCCCCAGATTTGCTGTAGCCCCAGTAGTTACTGAAAGGTCTCTATAAGGTCTCCCTGGAGCCTTCTCTTCTCCATGGCAGGGAAGGTGGAACTGGATGATCTTTAAGGTCCCTTCCAATCCAAACCATTCTATGATTCCATGACAGACAGAGACAGAGAAACAGTGAGACAGACAGACAGACACACACGCCGGGTCACACAGCGCGCTCCCCGCAGCCGCCGGCAGAGGGCGCTGCCGCCCGCCGGGAGTGTGCGGGGTTGAGACGGTGCCGGGTGGGAGGGGGTGCGGGAGGCGCAGCGCGACTCTTCATCCTCCTCTCTCCGACCTGGAGCCCCCAGAAAGCCGCAGCTGCTCCCCCTCCCCATTCATCTTTCCCTCCGCTTTTGTTGAAACACGGGGGGTGCCGGGTTTGCGGGGGGGCTGCCGTGACTGGGAGCCTGCGGCACCCGGCGGGGGCCATGGGGGTCCCGATGGCTGCAGAACTGGGACCTGACTCTGGGGAACGGGACGGGGGCGTCCTCCTCTGTTTCCCCATATTTCCTTAGAGTGGGGAAAAACGTTATCCTGGACTGGAGGGGAGAGTTTCATAGGGAAGATGCGGAGTTGACAGGAGGAGAGTTTCAGAGGAGGAGGGGGTTCAGAAGAAGAGAGGTGCAAGGTGGGCACGGTGACAGGGAAAGGGGAGTTTTCTCCCAGAGATGAAATAGGCTGATTTACTTACAACGGGTGTCGTACCTCAGGCAGCTCCCTGCGCAGAGAGATCCGCTCGCTGAGCGCTTCGTTAAAGCCGTGGGTTTCCAGGCCGAGGGGCTGCTCCCCCGCAGCAGCCCCTTCCCCATCTTGCAGTGGAAGGGGCAGGAGGTGGGGGTCCGCGTCGCCCTCTGCCCTCGCCTCCGGCCGCCAGCTCTGCTGCTTCACCACCCTATAGCCCTTCCTGGCCTTGCTGTGGTTTCTTTTCCCGGCGGGCGACACGACGGCCACGATCAACTCGTCCTCCCGCAGGGAGATGAAAGGTGATAGCCCATCCAAAGGGTAGTACTGCTGGCTCTCCTCCTGGGTCTCCAGCATCTCCTGCGTCTCTGCGAAGTCCATCTGATACCCTTCCTGGGGGCTGAACTCCACAGGCTGGAAAGTGCCTTCTTTGCTCTGGTTGCTGGGTGGTGGGTTCAGCGTTGTAACCATCAGTAGCAAAAAGCCCAGCATCAGCAGCAACAAGAGAAACTGCAGCTTACGTGATCCATATCTGCACTTCTTCCTCAAGAACATACTGTTGGTGACAAAACGATACAGATGGTCATGTTAATATCACTTGGATCTTTCTCAGACTCCAGTCCTCGGGTTGCAGCAAAGCCCTGGTTTTCACTATCTGCCAAGAGGATTTTTTTGCTTCCCTCACGTTTCACTGATGCCGTTTCATGCTTTCCTCTCTATTTACAAGCAAAACATAAAATTCCTCTTAATATTGCACTTACTGTAGTAAAAGGTAGCATGGATCCAGTGAGAAAAAGCAGATCCTTTATGATACAGAGTCCCAGCTTAGTTAGGAAAGTACAGGTTTAGCTGACGGAAAGAGTAACTAAGTTTTGATTTTTTTTTTTCCTGTTTAAATTCCAAGTAAAAAGAAATTCCGTTTCTTAGAGTTTCCTTCCAGAGTAGATTCTTCTTCAAAGTTTCCAGTTGCTGCCTGTATTGAAATGCCTTATCTCTGAAAGCAGATCTGACAGCTCTCCCCCGTTCAGCAGCTTCAAGTTAACTGTGATCAACAGATGAGAACTAGTCAGTCCCTGATTTTGTTTCACACATAACTACGGCACTCAGTCAGGAAGCACTTTGCCAGACATAATACAGAGCAATGTGTGCGTCTTTCTCTTGGTCCTAATGCCCTCACTGTTCTTGTCCTATCAAATCAAAACTTTGCAAAAGCTGTAGGAGGTGAAATATAAGAAGCAAAATGTTGCATTAGAAAAGAAATCAAGGCACACCACGAATTGCCATGCTTCTGAATAACCATATTAAACTAAGACAGATCAGAGCAAGAATCAAGAATGTTATAAACTGAATAAAAGATGGAGTGCACATGATTTATTTAAGGTTAGATTTATTCATATGGCAATGTGCAAGCTGGAGTATATGAGTATATTTGATATTCAATAAATATTTACAGCGGTAGGGATTTTAACACTGACGTAAGGATGCCAAATTATCACCTGGCAGACTGAAGTTGTCTCCTCATCCAGAAATTTGGTATCGCAGGGGAAGCAGCACTTGAAGTTTTCAATAGTCCAGGAATAACATGTACAAAGCCTGGGCTGGAACAACAAACTACTGATACTGAAAGAAAACAACGGTTTCTGTGATTAAAAGGGAAGCTCAGTCTCTGAGGTCTGTTTGCTAATATTGCTGGCAGGGGTGCTAGTGGGCATGGACTGTGGCATTTTTTTTGCTGTGAGATGGATGTTTGTCCAATGGGAAAGGGGTTTGAAACAGTCAAAATGCTTCAGCGTCACACACCTCCTGGTCTGGCAGAGATCAGGTATGAGTGTAATTCAGGTGTTGCTAACCCTTTTGATGCTAGGGAAATATTTTGTAATATTTTCAGAGCAGAAAGCTCCAGCTCCAGGAGGCATGTGATTACTGGAAAGCTTCCACCATTCACCTTTTATTAAAAAGCACATTTCTAGGCATTGTAGGTAAAAGAAAAGCCTCAAATCATGAATATAGGATACTCTAAAGGGAACTCCTTCTTCCTTATTACTTGCCTGTAAGATGTTCTGTAAGTTCAGCATATAGTTCTTGGTAAACAGCTTCCAAAAAATTAAAAATGAGAGCACACCTACTTTCAAACTAAAATGAGTCATGGCCTTCAAAAGAAAGGATGGAATAGAGCATCTTAAAATTGCTGGAGGCACCCAGTGTCTTTCACTTCTGTGTGTGCTCCCTCAACTGTGTGGAGGTAGTGTGACCAGTCTGCTGTGTCTTGACACCTTCCCTACCTCATCTGTTCTTTAAAAGATATAATACTGCTTTAATTGTATCTTGGATAGAAGGAAGATTTAACCAATACTTCACTACTTCACCATTGTATTTTATTCCTTTTTTAGGTTAAATTCAATAAAATATAACATCCCAACCCACCTTCAACCCTGAATATTGGTCTTTATTCTACTTTTCATAAGGAAAAAAAAGTCTTGATGGTTTCAATTCAACAGGGAAGCAGCACACATTTGCATTAAAAAAAATCTGAGTTCAAAAGCATTCATTTAAATAACAATATGTGTCAGCCATAGAAAGACAAAATGAAATGGAAATGAAGAGACCTGTCCGGCATTCTGCAAAAAGCTGGCACCAGCGACTTGTAAAATGTTCAGTTCCACAGAGTCCCATTATCAGATATATGGGAGGAAAGAAAAAGAGAATCTTAAGAGTGTATGGAATAAATGGGAGAAAGTGTTACTTGCTTTTTTTGCTTTTTTCACCTTTGCCCTGGCTAAAATATAACAGGATGCTGTAACAACTCTCATCATGATAATTCTATCCTGCAGGGCTAACTGCTGTATGAATTCTGTCCTGGTATGTTCTGTGTTGCTGAGCAAATCCATCTGGGTCTCTTGTTCAGCTATTTTTCAGCTACAGATGAAAAGAGACCTAATTAACAAATTTACAGCAATCTTTGCTACTTTTGGGACAGAGCTGATAGGTAACATTATCACTGAAACCCATAGATATGGAATCTAGCCTTTGAATAGACTTTGACTGTTTTAAGAAATAAGATGTGAACAATTACAGAAGATGTTTGGAGGTCAGTCTAGGTAATTAAATATGCAAGTATAAAACACTGGGTGGCACACTTCCAGCAGCCTCTATTCCCTGTCCAGCATGGACTAGTCTGTTAAAGCTTTCTCACAACTGTCCCCAGTTCTGCACAATGAGCCTTCCTGAACTATCATGCATCAAACAGTATGTTTTCCAATCTCATCTCTTGAAAATGAGCCAGGAAAGCACTGTGGGTTTCCACTGTCTGCATACAAAAGCGAAATATTCATTCTAGTGGATCAGCCCTTCAGTGTCAGAAAGGACATGTCTTGTCTTGAAGAACAGCCATGCTTTCTTATAACCTCACCACCTGGAAGTCAAAAAGACCATGTCCATAGTATTTCCTTTCTACCATGGTTACTAAAAACTGTGCTACAAAATAGACCCTTCACTGGGATGGGGAATGGGTTGCTCCCTCCTGCCTAGCTGTGGGGGAGTCTCTCTCCCTGGGCACATTCCTGTGCATCTTTTGATGGAAGAGGAAGGAGCACCATGTGCCCCTTACTCTACCCTCAGGCCCAGAGGCACTGCCTTCTTCCCCAGTTCCAATCTATTAAATGCTTCTTAAGAGGCTACCCACAAGGGGTGTTATTGTCCTTGAACTGCCGTTCTTGCAGCAGACCCCAGAGCTCCTTGGTTGATGGGAGAGGAACATGTTACAGGCAGTGCCAAATACATCAGCAATTGTTCCCAGAAGGGCCAGCCTTTGGTGCCAATATTGACCAATGCGAATACTGTGTTGCCTGTCCTGCAGCTCAACCCAGGCTCCTCATCAGTCCTGCTGAGGCAGACCTGATTGTGGGAGGTGTACATACCTTCAGTAAATGTGAAGTCAAGCCACAATGACAGTGTCAAACTGCCTGATCTAGTGGTAATTGTCCCTGACCATAGCAGGGGTGTTGGAACTACATGATCTTTAAGGTCCCTTGCAACCCAAACCACTGTATGACTCCTCTATTTTTTTTGATGCTTGCTTAAGCCTCTGATTGATGAGGAAGAAAATATTCACCATCCTTCACTGTTGCAAATTTTGCTCACTAATTGCCAAAAGCTAGAACATGAAGTCAAATCCAGGTCTTATTATTAATTTGAAAAGTATTAGGAAACATAGCTGCCCTATTCAGAGGAATAAACCTTTTAGTCACTGTAGTGTAGCTGTTTGTACTTACAGTTTCCTCCCCACTTCATTTTGGCTTATGTTTTCATCCAAACCGTTCCCCATCACATGCTTGTTAAATATTATGTGACATGTTATGTTATCCGTACGTGAAGAAACAATGCATACTTTCAGTATGCAGAGCCCACATTTAGCTGCCAGGAAAATAACAAAGAAAGAACAAAACCAAGACTGGATGGAGGAAAGAGTGTGTGGACAGGTTGTTATGTAGTCTTTAATAAACATCTTGGATTGATTTACACTCCTATGCCAAAAGCAGATGTACCACCTTGCATTTAAAGACTCAACACGAAGCAGCACTCATGGTTTCATAGCTGCATGTATTATATGCCATAGCTCTTTGTATGTTTTAACAATGGCTTTATTTGCACAGATGTGAAGAATGTCAGTGCATAAAATGAGACTGATTACATGGTATACAGGATTTTTGGTTGTTTTATGATCAAGTTACTTTCCTCATTCTTCCTACAATAAGAAATATGTATTTTTAGGTTGTTGCAAGATATAATTTATTTGCAAGTGTTGTAGATGCTTTGTGGACTTGGCATTGCACCAAATATTGTTCTTTCAATGACAATTTCTAATAGCAAGTTAATAAATTAGAACAAGAGTCTATGGAACTTGGTTTTGGAGGCTGTCAAAATAGATATCTGTTCATCACTGGCAAAGACTTCGGCACTAGCATTGTGATTTATAAGATATTTTCCAACCTGTCGGTGAAACAAATGCAGCTGAAATTCCATTTTTACAAGACCACACATGATCAATGTAAAACAGAGCATGGAATCCATGCACCTTTGCACTGTTTTGCAAAAGCAGTTCTGTGGGCATGGAGGTCAGCAGCTCTTGATGGTAAGTAGAAGGTACTATCACAGGAGTGACAGCTTCTGGATTTGCTGCACCACAGCCTCTGACTAACTCAGAAATGGTAACTCTCAGGATTTTAGGGGCAGTATGTACTCTGTGCATGAGATCTAGCCTCTAACACAGCCTTACACAGTATCCTGGGTTCAGCTGGGACAGAGTTAATTTTCATAAGAACCTGGGAAGGGGCACAGGCAGGGTAGCTGATCCAAACTGGCCAAAGGGATATTCTATACCATGACATCATGCTCAATATATTAGGAGAGTAGTTGGCTGTGAGGGATGGTTGGGGGTGCAGTTGGTGGCTTGGTTCATGGCTGGGTTCATGGCTCAGTAAGCACAGCTTGGGATCATGACTCAGGAGCATATGGGTGTTGGTTTCTAGGAGATTAGCAGTTAGTGCTGTGTATCATTCATTTTGTATATTCTTTTCTTGTTATTATTGTTATGGGTTTTTTTCTCCTCCTTTGTTGTTCTCTCAAATTGTTTTTATCCCAACCCATGAGTTTTGCCTTCTTTGTTTCCAGTTCTCCTCCCCATACCACCAGGGTGTGGTGGGCAGTGGAGGGGCAAGCGGCCATGCAGTTCTTTGTCACCAGCTGCTGTTCCAGCTGCTATTAATATCCTTAAGCTGTAGAAGGTTCTGTATACCTTCAACCTGCAGTAGCTCAATCTAGCTCTAAACAGGTTTGGACTATTGTCAACATTTTTCAGTAGAAAATCATCCCACATTGATCATAAAAATTAACTCTTCGTTAGAGACAGTGGAACGGATTATTAGCTGACTCTGAATTCCTGTAGCTGAACATGTGGAAATGGAAGTAAGGTGCTTTATGCTTTTGGAGAGACTGACCTGGACTTTTTGGCTTAAAAATGAAACAAATGTGTCAAGGGAAATTGATCCTTCGTGTAGTATAATATTAATAACATCAGTAGAGTTACTTCAGGGATAAATTCAGCCCTAAGGGTGGAGGCTCACAAGAAGGAAATCTCCACCATGGGTTCTCCATGGGGAACTGTGCCTGTAGAGTTTCATCTGTGGTTACAAATATAGTTTACTTCCACAGAAAAGGCCATGAAACCACTTATAAACAGAGCATCTCTAGAACTCGGAGTTACATTAATGACACTCACAGCAAAGCCTTTTGTCCCTACCAAGTACATTTTCCATGGTATGCAGCTCTAACTTCACATCTACTCTATTTGTTTCTGCATATACGGGAGATTCATAAACAGTGGATGCTTCCCAGAAACTTTAAATACAGACAGCATGGGGATTTTGGAAACTAAGTTGTACAAAATAGAATTGTCATAACAATAGGTTAAATCTCTGGAATTTATGGCTTTTTGGCAGCTTAGGACAAGGGCAGAGGGTGGTGGAAGTCACACACTGTGGTCACTTGTAACTGCCAAACAAGAGGCAATAGGAATAGACATGAATGGTTTTATGGCTTCGATCACAAGCAAGACAGATCGTTAATAGACATCGATAAATCTTTTAAAAGATATGCCTGCAAAAATATCATCCAGGTTGTAAAGGTCATTGAGGCAGGGATTTGTGACTGTCAAATGCCAGGAAAACTAATGTCATTCACTAGATTTTGTACATGCTTTGAGCTGCACAGAAACAAAAACTGAGATATGTGACTGATTATTCTAGTCCATTTTCTCTGTGTTTGTGACTGAAGTAAAGATTTGTTTCTCTTCTCTTATTTAATTGCTGCATATGGTGTGAGACAATAGAGATTTTTCATGTTACGTTTTTATTATTTTCACTTATTAATGTATTTATTTCTGTTTAAGAAAAATACTCTTTAGGCATAGACAGGATGCTTGGTTTATGAAGGTGTTTTGCAGATGTAGTCTGAGAAGCCAGTTAGCTGGTTAACGGTCACACAAATTGAAACAAATGACAGAGCTATTAAATGAGGAGAAAAAGGAAAGATCAGTAGGCAGGAATGTTGCTAGTAATTTGAATAAAGCCTTTGTTCAAGGTTCTTGAGCACTTCTCCGAAATCATACTCTTAGTATCCATACAACAACTTGAAAGGGCTAAGCAGACAGTTTTGGTAGGAAGACTACTGCTTTTAAAGGTGCATATCTGGAGATGACATGATTATTGTGGTATGAGAACTGGGAACCTAGACTGCTTCTTTGCTAGCATTAACATTTCTGTCAAATGAAGCCTCAGAAAAATAAGCTCATGTGAGTTTAGGGGCTTCACGCAGTGATTCAGAGATCCTGCTCCAAAAGAGAAAGAGAGGGAAGAGATTTTTTTAGTACAAGTTAAAAACATGGTCCTGTGTCCTTCTTGGGATTTTACTGTGTAAAGAAAGTCACTGTGCAGGGGAAGAAATCATTGCTGAAGTCATAATGGGAGATTCTGACAGAAGTCAAAGACGATGCAAATTTGACACTGCCAGAGTTTAGCCCAAACTCAACAGACCATGGTCTGGACAAGAGTCAAGATCAGCATCTGATTCTGAACCTGATCCCCTGGATATCTCTATCTACTAAAATGCTGTATCACTTCTGCCTTAGAGTAAAGCTATCTTTCCACACATATCTATAGTCCTGAAGTGCTGATCTGTAGTCCTGAGGCACATGAGAAGCTGTACACTAAAAACTAAAAAACTGGCCTACAGTTTTAAGAAGAATTCCCCAAGTAGGAAGGTAAAGCGAATGTGTGTGTTCAAGGGGTACTGTTAGACTTCTGGAAACCATCACTCAGCAGGTATATGAGCAAAAATAGCAAGACTTTATAATGTTTTTAATAAAGTGCATGTTATAGCATCTTTCATCTTCAAAAAATGAACCAAATTTATTGTTGGCATAAACCCACTGGGACCAATGAAGTTGAAGAGGAGGGTGCAGTTACCCCTTTACTAATCAGGGTCACAATTTCACAGGTCTGTTATTTTGTACCTTGTCAGTAACTATTACAAAATCTGGGAGGCTACAGTACAAATTTAGCAACAAAAGGCAAACTGAATCTTGTGACTGCAGACTTAATGGCCATCATTAAGTATAATATATATGCAAAGCTGCAGTACACTCCTTTTGCCAAGTTTCTGGAAAGATCAGTTAAGTAACTGACAACAGGAGTGTAAAAGTCATACTTCATCTCACTAATGACTACTTTTATTCCTACTGCATGCAGTATGAAAGTCTGTAGATCATATTACATAAAAAACTACACCTCATTCTCTCCCTCACCTTCTTGCACAGCATCGCTTTCAGTGCATTCCTTGACAGGATGAAAGCTGTCAGATTTCAAGTTACAGAAGGTGAAACCCTGGACATCATACAGGCACCCAAAAAGAAGCGATATATTTATGCCTATTGGGAAAGCAAAAGCCTTTGGAAGTGAGGATACAAGCAAGCTGGCCTGTACATTTCAGCAAGGTACAGAGAACATTTCTTCCATGTTCCCTCAGTCATTTTATGGTGTGGAAAGGGCACAGGGCCAATAAATGAGGCTAGCTCTCTGTTTGTTTTCCCCTTGGCCCTACATACTGGGAGTGCAAGCTAATGCATTTTGCTTGGCTCCTGCAAAGGAGTTCAAGGATCTCCCTCTTTATCTGAGCAAGTTCTGGCAAAATCTGTCTACATTTTGCTTTCTTAGTGGGAGCTTTACACAGAACTCCATTCAGATTGCTAATGAGTGGAAAACTAATATGCTGGAATGTCTCAGATGTGACTAATCTGTGTTACACCTCTGAAGTTTTATTTAGGGACGAAAAAAAAGAAAAATAAAGCAACTCTAGCAAAGCAAAGGAATAAATTGACATTGTATGCTTAAATGCAATATGCAGAATCAAACCCATTCAAGGTAGAGGTGAATGTGTGTCATTACTACCAGTATTCCAGTACTTTGTGGATGGGATTCTTTAAGAAAATTATTGGTCTCATTCATTTGACTTGCATGACTTCTTGGTGGAACAACTATTTTCCATGTAAAGGTAGCTGTTTGCTGTGGGACTTGTTGCAAATACTTTGCAGAGCTCTATCTTAATTACAGAACAGGACAGATTCCAGCCTCATCTTTCAAATTAACTTCTTAGAGTTTAATTTAAAAAAGAATGGGTGGACATTGTCCAACATGGAAAAAATTGAATTCCTACAAATAAATATCAGTTTGCATGTTTCTTCAATGCTTAAAACGCTTTGAGGATTTAACCCACTCGGTAAGTGCAATGCACTAAGTTTTTCACTATACTGTAATTTGTCTCTGCACTCAGTTAGACTCTTTGGTTTCTATGAAATGTTCATCTTGGCATATAAATATTGCTAAAAGGAGTAGCCAGGAAACACATATTAGTATTATGATAACCACAGAGTAAGCGACAAGGAATTCCACTGGAAACTATACAGACTACTCTGTTACTTGTTGCTCTGTAAACAACACCAGAGCCTATTCCTTCTGCTACAACTTATGCATGGAGGAAAGTAGAGTGAATTAGCAACTCCTTGAAAGTTGCTTCACAAAGTTGTAGCTAATGGCGACAGTGCCATGGAAACTGCACAAAGAGGGGATATGAGGAAATTTGGCTTCTCACCCCCCATTGAACTATTGCTGATGGATCACTTAACTTTGTTTTTTTCTGATATTGCTGTCTGTTTAGATTTCCACCTTCTCCAAATGGGATCTGTGATGTGTCAGCTGTTGGTACAGCATCTCTGCAATGTTGGCCTTACCGTAATGGTAGTTGTGTAAAGGTTGGAGTTACTGTGGACAGCAAATTGAGGGAACGCTTAAGTTCAGGGTAAGCTGCTCTTACCTTGGATCAGGATATCATACCTAGAGTCCCCAGTTACAGTAGTGTAGCATCAGAAATAGTAGTAGTCATAATACTACTTTTTTACAAAGCTGTAAAAGAACTAGGAACTAGATGTAGGTAGAACTGACCAGTGTAATATCTGTGGCTGTGAGTGATAGATCACTCCGAAGAAAAAAATGGAGTAGGACATCTCTGCAAGTAGGATAAGAGATTTGTTTCTACTAATCCTCTATTGGTTCTTCCAAATGTGGATTCATTAACTGGAACTTTCGAAGTGCTGCAGAAAGATCTCATGATGCTCTGGTACCGTTAGCTCAGTGTGACTGTTAACATCTACAGAAATTACTTGATGTCCTGTAATATTTAATTATTTACTTGCTGTCTACTGTATTTTTTTAAGCTTTGGCATGGATGAAAGTGGTATTCACAAGGAATGTGTATCCTTCAGATTTGCTAACAGACTTATTCATCTCATACAACGGGACAGTCTATGCTGTTGCTTAAAGAGGATCTTTCTAACAGTACAGTACTGGATAATATAAGGTGAAATCACTTATGCAGAGCTTGTAATAAAAATTCCCAGATCTGAATCACCATAGGTATTATTTGTGTGAATGATAAGAGGACTGGGCTGATTGTTCCACTCTCCAGCAGATACCAATCACTACCATAGGTCTCTGTTATCTCTCTGTCTCTTGACAGACTTTTATATTACTGTGCTAAAACAGAATGTCTCACACTATCTTCTGGTTCCACAAATCCAGATATTCCCAAGCTACCTCAGTTACTCAGCAGCTCCACACTCCTGGCAGATTTTGCTATTGTTTCCCAATACTAAATGTTTGGTGTGGAAAAAATGTCTGATATTGGCTAAGAGGCCAGCCTTAAAATCAGAAGAACCTTTATGAGTGGTAATAAATAATACTGGATATTTTGTAGTTCTTAATGCAGGGTCTGCATTCTTGTCAAGTGAGACATCTATTCATAGACTGAGGAATTGCAGCCCATGCTTGCCGAGATTTGTGCCCATGATACATCTGTCTATGTGATTTTTTCTGTGTTGAACCTGTGGTAGTGGAAATATGAGATGCATGCACTATTGCTCAATTGTTGCTTAGAGCCAAGGGAGGACTGAGGCAGAAGAATGAGTTGGAAATGAAGAAATAAATAGCAGTAAATTTATTTGGTTGGACTTGTTGCCTCAATTGACATGAGGGGTGTGTCTGGTGGTGGGATGCCAGGGCAAGTGTCTGAGGCCTGCAGCTGTGGTGGAGTGGTAAATAGGAAATGCAGAGTTTTTTTGTGTAAGCAAGTTTAGATCCACAGAGAGAGATCCTTGATTACTATTGTCTGGGTGAAATGTGCAAAGTGAGGGGCAAACAGGTTAATCCTAATGAGAACCATCATTCCTGGTGCTTTATCAGGACCCTTAGCCCATTGAGATGTTATATATCCTTACTACCTTCTGCTCCTTTTTGCCCTCATCATGCTGGCCTCACTGCATTTGCTCTTTGTTCCCAGGCAGCAATCTTCAGCTCTGGATGTGGCTACACAATTTGCCTCTGCTGTTGTTCAAGGCTGGGCCAGACATGCCCGCACCTGGGCAGCAGTGTGGCAGTGCGGGCAGAGGGTGGCATGTGCTGTCAGCATGTGTGTAGTAGTTGTGTTGGCTTATCAGTTAGACAACTGGGGAGATGATTCTTTCTTGTCTTACAGCAGGGCATGACTAGAATCTGAAAGCTGGAAGTTTGAGTGCTGCCTGGACAGCTGAACATCCCCAGCCGTGTGTAAAGCCAGGCTGCTCTCTTCTTCCTGGCTTGGTGAATATGGTAGGGGAGTGTTGAAGCTGCTCGAGTGGCCTGTCCTAGTGTTGTCATCAATGTGGCTTGTTGAGCAACAGGGCTTGTTTTGCTTCTGTTCCCTCTGACCCAGCGGTGGCCTGCTTTATGGTGTTTGATGCAAGTGTGTGCCTTAGTGGTTGCAGTGGTGGGCAAGGAGGGTGGCCTGTAAGGGCTGGCGTTGCCAAAGCCTGGACAGAGCTGTGTTACTGACAGATACAGATCCCTGCAAATGCTAATGTGTAGGTCAGAGATGGTGAGCTAGCAGTTTGGAGGGTACTTCTGTCTGGCCCTTATGTTATTCTGAGGGGTTTCTATTGTGTGTACAGGGCAAACGTTATGGGCACTTGTGTCCACCTCTCCAGAGAGCTGTTCAGTGCGTCAGTGTTGATGGAGAATGGGGGGCTGAGTGCTTCATGTAGCAACTTAAGTCTAACAACCTTTCATATCTCTCTGCCCAAAGAAAGCACGTTGCAACAATATCATAGTTACGTATGAGTAGGAGTTATTATCTTGCAAATTGTTAGTGTATTAATTTTACGTGGTCAATTTAGTCAAACATGTTTTGAAAGTTTCCTGCTTCACAAAGAGATCAAGCATGCCATTATGCATCCATCTTGAGCTTGACTTCTAACCTTTTCAGAAGCTGATTTTTATGTAGGTGCAATTGTCTTGCACTGAAGTCAGTAGCTATGTGACATCTGCTTTATCTGGACAACGCTGACAGCTGGTAGCCATTCAGCTTCTTTTCAGACTTTTTCTGGACTTACCATATTTAAATGGTAACTTATTAATGGATCAAATTTACTATTTTTAATTGTAAAGCAGATTTTCTGGGAGCTACCACTATCTCTTCGTCTGAGCCTCTGCTGTTGTCTCCAGACACTGCTAAACTGTGTTCAACACACCAATCTAATTACAAGTCCGGATTAGTTTAGGCAAATGCTGTTTGAAAAGGTACTTAATGTGAACTGTGCAACTTTGTAAAGTCATTCATTTTAAAAAGAGAAAAGGGTGGTGAGGGCAACAATTTTGAAGCTTTCTCTCATCTAGCAATGAACAACTAGCTAGAGGAACGTATTTTTCATGCTAGATGTTCTGTTTGCCCAGAGATGTATTGAAGTGCCTTCATTAAAATGTTTTTAAAGTTCGCTTAATGGTAAATGAAGTAAAAATAAAGTTATAGCAGTAAAGAATTTCTTCCCCACTTGTGTTGGTTAAGGATCCAGTCCACAGCTCACCTAGATTAGTCTGTGGAAGTCTTTCCACTGGTTTCAGTGGATGTGAGATTGGGTTTCTGACTGAAAACTCTAAAGTTCCAGCCAAATCATGTTCTGTGCATCCCTATGGGCTTGATTGCTCTTATGCCAGGCACAATGCAATTTTATTCCTTCTGCTTATGCCAAGCTCATCTCACTCTTACAGTGTTCTTTTTTTGTCTAGGTTATCCTAATGCTATTCCTAGAGCAGGAGACTATCATCGCATTTTTGAGATGCTTTTTGACTGCTCTGAGAATGAATATACGTTAACAACAGTACAACTGGCCCTGTATCTTCTGTTCTAACTGCTGTTGTGCAGAATTTGTTAGAAATTAATACTGGAGAGTATCCCTGTGTGGTTTGTCCTGCGTCAATGGTCAGGGGTATTTGTCTCCCGTCACTTGCTGTCCAGCAGGGCTTTCCCTCAAGGGAGACTTGGTGCTCTTGTGCAGCTTGAAAATGGCTCCTGCAGTAAAACTACTGCCTGCATTGCAGACCCAGCTAACTAATGTTGCCCAGTTCCTGCCAGGTCTTCCTTTTTTAGACTGAAAATGTACTTACTTGTATGGTGCTTCTTGAGACAAACTTCTAAATGACAGTAATTTACAATCCACATTGATGTGATGCAGAATTCCAGATGTGTTAGAACAACTTAGGAACCTTTTATGCTCAATTAGTCTCTGGGGTGTGCTATGTTATTTATTATACAATCTTCTGGCCTCCCCAGGAGCAGCGTTGTTGCTGGATAAAGTCCATTTGTGCCATGTCAGGGTGGGTTCCTGCCATGGCCCGCTGCATTATAGTCCATCTGGCAGAATTAATGGTCTCATGCTTGATTATCTCACAACTTTTCTGGAACAAACAAAAAAAACTCTTAATTTTTTCACGCACAATGTTCACTTGCAGTAGTGATTTTTGCATGACGACTGTGTAATATACTGTAAAAAACCAGCCACTTGGGTCTTATTAGGTCTTGTGATGGATAAGTGCAGAATAATTCCCATATCAATAAGAGGTCTTAGGATTCCTAATCAGACCCAGGGCTTAATTTTGCCTGTTTATATATCTCTAAATAGATAGGCATGGTGGTGGTGGGCAGACGGTAGGATTTGATTGTCTTAGAGGTCTTTTCCAGTCTTAATTATTCTATTATTCTTTTATTCTATTCTATAAATCCTCAGCAACTCTAACACGAATTTGAAACAGTACAGATACTCTTGTTTTCAACATTCCAGTAAATAAAGCATCATCAGGCAACCATCCATTCTCCACTATTGTCTTTTTATTTAAGAGTATTAAATATGGATCATAGTCTCATGGTTTTTACAGGGAGCATTTTATTGTGACACTGTTTTCCACAAAGTCCTTAATTGAGGCTAATGGGAATTGCTTGTTACATTTCTAAATTTGCACTTTATTGCAAATGATTTAAACTCACACTTGCAGAACTGTAGCTAGCTGTCAGATGTAGTCTCAGTTGTGTCATTTCTAATAAAAATGGTTTTTATGCTCTCTGCTGTATTGTGGTCATTTTGTTAGTATTTTGCATAAAGGTGACAGACAAGTATATATTTTTCTTTCCCTGCTATATATATAAAGAAAATCGTTGCTCATATTGCTCTTGAAGTAAATATGGGCTCATTTACCTGAGCTGGTCTCTGGTTTTCAGAAGAAATCTTTCCAGATTTCCTCTGTGTTTCTAAGTACAAAAGAAGTCTGCTTCATTTGAGTTCTGGGCTCCGGCTGATAAACTCTCTCCGTAGTGAGAGAGTGGGTACAGTGCAAATAATTCTTAACAGTGTGGCCTTCTACATTCACTTGCTAGTGACTCACCTAGGCTTAGGGACATCTGTACTATTTCTAGTATTTTAAACCAACCAGTTTGCCTTGTTCCTAACCACATTTAAGAGATATGCTTGCCTCTTTGGGCATGAAATTCTTAGCATTGTTTCTTCTGCAGGCTTCAGGAGAGGAGATGAGAAAAATAAAGTCTGGTTCCTCTGCACTCCCATGTTCATGCCAGGGAGGTTTCTAGCTTCTTAGGCGGAGTTTTCTGGTTCAAACTGGGGGGGTCTGAAGATACACTGCCAAGTATAGAGTGAGGGAGGATTAGAAAGAACAGCTGTAGTTCAAGTTAAAGTCTTTATTATTTCATGTTCTCTGTATGTTCAAGACAAATATTCTGTGCAAAATCATCATTAGAGCACTCATCTTCTACCATCCCATGAGTTTGCAAATCACATCCATGGGCCCTCATTTGTCCTTTCCCATTTCTGAGGAAGATGCCATTCTTGCAGTCTGCTCAAGAGGTCATTCCAGCAGCTGGTCTCTCTTCTCAAATAGTTATTCCTCCTGGAAGACAGTAGCTTTCTGTAGCAAATGTTGCTATGCCTTGAATGCAAGCACGTATCTCTGGCCACTGTATTGCCATTGTCTATTCCTTAAAGAATTCCTTAATGAAGAAACTCACTTAGCAATCAGCGTCGTTTGATGTGGGGTTGAAACTATAAACAGAGGTTCATGTCAGTGTTTTTGTGCAGGACTACTATTTAATCTGTTTGGCATATTGACATTCAGACTTACTGGTTTAGTTGCTGGTTTTTTGTTGTTTGGCTTTTATCTTGGCAAAATCTTGCTTATATTTTGCTGCCTTGGGAAATGTGACAGTGATACTTGTTTTAGAGGCATGTCTTAAACAGATGGTGTTGAGCTGTGGGAGAGAATCAGTGAAAATAACCCTGCAGTGAATCTTTAGACCTTAGTAAAAAGCAGTATAGGAAAATTTTTCCCCTATCTGGAGATTTCCCTATTACATCATAGGGGGGACGGATTGTCTGGAAGAGGGAAGGCTGTTGAAATGCTGGGATATAACCTGTTTGATTCTGTTTATATAAAACACCATCATTAGTTTCATCTAATCTGTGTCGCTGCTGGTCTAAATGGTTCAGTGCTTCAGCCCACTACGAAAGTCTGGTTTTGCTCGAATTTAATGTGCCAACACCTTTCTTATTTCAAGGGCAATTTTGCATGAGTTGGGAGTGATGTATCTCAGTCTGCTTGGATATACTCCAGCTCTTTAAAATCATTCAAGATTTCAGAATGACTCAGTAACACTGTGAGGTCGTGGGACTTGCTTCTATTCTTTTGTATTTTTCTAGCCAGAAAGACAAGCTTTGGCTTCTCCTGCAGAAACAACATGGCTTTAAATTATGACTTTTCTCCATTTTAATGTAGCCACTGTGTCATTTATCAGCTCAAACTCCTCTGCAGATGCAGTCATATCTGGTTTTGATACTTAATTTTACCAGCCATTGCTTCCTAGATCAATTGATGGTACTTGGAGGCATTCATTTGGATATTTGACTGCAGAGTTGCTTAAGTTGCAGACATTTAAGTTGTGCAAACTCACTGCAGTTTGCAGAGCTGTCAGAAGGCACAATAAGAGATGCCATGGTCTGTGCAGCTGCTGTTTAGCTGTTGTAATGCTTGAGAACTACAAGATATAACAAGTTAGGTTTATTTTCACATTTCAAAAGGTGCTTATAAAGCCTGCAATCTGAAAAAAAAGAGAAAGGCTTAGAGAGTTAATGGTTGACGTGAAAAGACAAAAAGGAACAGAACTTTGTAGTGCTACATTAACAGAGTTAAAGTAGAGCAGACAATCGCATTTCATATGGAAAATTGTATTTCAGACTTTGATCTACCATATAAATCAAGAATAGGAAAATAACACTTTCAGATGATGATGCAGGACGCTTAGCAGGAGAGCCAGCTGGGACAGTGCAGTATGGCTTGTTGTGTTAGTCTTTGTTGAAATTGCCTGCCTTTGCTTGTTGTTAACATTCAGAGTAGCTATTTACTGAACTCTTAAATGATATTTTATATCTCTATATTTGACAAGTGAGAGACAGCATATCTACTGACATTTTTTATCAATGCTTTTATTAGTGTGTATTTTTCTGTCTTTGTTCCATTTAAGACTGGATTACTTCATCCAAATCTATTATAGATAGTGTTATTGTAGCCATCTAGGGTATATGACAAAGAAGCCTCACCTCCTACTATAAATTGGAGCTTTCTTATACAATTGTTAAATGGCTTGATTTGCTCCTGTGAGATTTTTTATTATTTTGGCAGCTGCAATAGTTTGATATTGTATTTTTCTGAATAATGTATCTCTGATTATTTTGAGGGTATTTTCTTGCACATAAATGAAATCTCATCACAGCAGCTGTAGTTCTCCTTAAAATGCTAGCTACATAGTAGCATGTTCAATGTTTAATTAGCCCTGCTGTATTATTAACATCTCTTTAATATTCACTCAGAAAAAGTTGGCTGTTAAAGTGTAGAAAAGATAATGTATACATATAGCTTATTTTTATGCTTAAATTATTACAAACATGAAAAACATTAATGAAAAATGTAGGCTAACTGCCCAGATAAGCTTTGACAGCCAGCTTTGCTAGACTGTGGAATCAAGCCTCTGTGCAGGCAACCTTGAATGACAAAAAATTCCCTGTGGCACGCAAGGGTCAGAGATCTGGGTTTGCCAGGCTCTGGGCTGGTTGATCTGACATTATTTGATTGCCACTGGCCTCCTTGCTGATGGCAAAGCTCAGGCACTTGCTTTATGAAAAGTTCAAGGCTTGCTGCCTCTGGGTCACAGAGTGATTTATGCTTTGCCTGACAGTCTCTGTCTTCTGGGTTCAGGGTTGAGCAGAGTGCCTGACAAGGGACACGTAGCAGTCACCGGGGGTGCTGAGTGCAAACTCTGGTATCTGTGCAAATGAGTGGAAGTGGAAACAGTGAAGCAGTGACTGCTGTCCCTGGTGTGCTAACAACACACCTGCTTGGCATGGTGGTACCAACAATCACTCCAAGTGCATTTCCTTGGGTGTGCTTGTGTCCTCTGGATCTCCAGACAAGGCACCACTCTGAAAAACCTCACCCCAAAGTTATCCTTCTGCAGCAGAGGGACTCATGGCATCTTCTCATTATAGGACAGACTGTCTATGGGATCTGACACCTAATTCATATCAGAAGTGGTAGTGAGATGTAAATCTCCTGACTCGCAGCTGTCAATTTTCCACCCAAGTTTGTTTCTGAAATCTTTGAACCATTTTCAAGTGAACCATTGAAGGCAATTTAAAAAAATACATTGTATTGCCTGTTTGTTTAAGTTTACTATGAAGTTCTCTCCCCTAGAGTATTTTTAGGAGTCTGGGTCTACAACAAGCTTTTCAACTGCCCTCAGCATCATACTTAAAATGCCATGAAGCACATGCTTCATGGCTCCTTTGAGGATTTGTTATGCTGCATCAGTCACTGATGGGCCCTACTGTCTGGGAACAGTTCTCCATTTTCATATATTTGGTAGCATTCCTGTCCAGAGACTTATGGATAATCTCATAGGCCAGCCTCTGGGAGTGAGGGAGAGAGAGGGATGGTCAAATATGGTCCAGCTTGCCAGCTGCATGGCCAAACACACTCCACTCCAGGTGTAGGGTACCTCTGGACACTGTCTATAAAAGGCCTATTCCCTAGTTCATGATGTCTGAGCATAATTTGAGGTCAAAAGGCCAAAACTATGGCAGGCACCATGCTAGGCAGTTAAATCCTACAGGATTATCTTGTGCCATGTCTTGTTTGTTACCACAGATTAAGTTACTGTAAAAACTTCTAGATGTTTCAAAATCCATTTTCATGGCTTTTTTGTGAATGTCCAGGCAGAGGAACTTCGTAAGAAATCTTGCCCTACTAAACTCACATTCAACTTCATTTTGCTAAAGCTCTTGTCAGTCAGTGAACAACTGAGTTTTTTGCAATGTGCAATCTAATTCACTTTCCTTGGACCAACTGAAGATTAAAAAAAAGGAGAGTGACAAATTGTGCTGCGTTGACCCTGGCTGGATGCTAGGTGCCCTCCAAAGCCACTCTGTCACTCCCTTCCTCAGCTGGACATAGGAGAGAAAATATAACAAAAGACTTGTGGGTCTAGATAAGGACAGGGAGATCACTCACCAGCTACCGTCATGGGCAAAACAGGTCTCCTGCTGCAATTTTTTGTTGTGTACCTCCTGCTGCCTTCATTCAGGTACTGTCTCCTCTGCCATGGAGTGGCTGAGACTGGGGGAGGAAAATCGTTGGAAATAGTTATCCTTCTTTCCTGGTAGGCTTAAGGTTCAAGGACATGCTTGAGGCATTCACAATTTTTTCTGCCACTGATATTCTTCTCTCTGTAATGAGAGAATATTCTCCTTCTTTCCCTCCCTTTTCCTTCCTTTAATAGGAGCTGCAGAGAAAGAAAGATGAGAAAATTCTCTGAATTTCTTTCCAAAGCAAAAATTAAAGGATGTAGGAACTGAAAAACCTCCCCTTTGTTTCACACTGCATAAATAGACAAACCATGGTGGCAGACAGTCAGAATGGCAGCTAAGGTACTTGCAGGCAGATGACTGTAAAGCTACCTGATTTAAGAGGCAGCTTGACAGAAATGTAAATTATGCACCATTCATATTGGACAGGATCTAATTGAATCCATGTATCTGTTAACTCATACTCTGAGAAGAAATCTTCCTCCATTTGGATTCTGACAAGGCGGCAAGTTCACTGCCTTGATTTCATAACTTGCTGGGTCTGCATTCATAACTTCTTAACTGTAACAGAAGATAAAATGCCAGTGTTGGGTCTTCAACTTTTGCTCAGCTGCCGTGACTCATATGAGGCACATTATAATATGTTGAGGAGTTGTACCACTGAACACAAGAAGTGTATTCAAAGATCCTGTTTTGAGCAGAACAGGAAGGCTTTGTCAGCAAAGTGCAAGGCTAATTGGTGTACGTTTAGAGAAAGAAGAACAATAAATACTATTATTACTTGAGTTAACTAGTGTAATCTTGGAATCCCCCTGATAATTGCATGCAATTATTTGCTTCCCTCACTGTGGAGGCAAAATTCTGTACCCGTTCCCACACTACTATTTGACAAGGCATAAATGTGGCGTCCACAAAACAGAGATACAAACTGTTATCATTGCAGGTTCGAGTTGTACTAAAGCCAAGGCTTGCTGCCGTCTCACTGATATATTAAATGCCAAGCAGTTGAGAAGAAGAAACAGTTACTTCATCCATCTTTGTGACTGAATGCCCTTGCTTCCCTTACATCTTGTTTATTCATAAGTATTTGGCGACATTCCTCAGTGTGGGCTGTGTAGCTGCAGTTTTCTCCTCAGAGTTTGCCTTCTGCCCATTTAGTTCATTAAACATTGTCTTTGCAAGTCAGACAATGCTGCTTACTACTTGGACCAGGCCAGCCTGTTTTAGGAAAAGGTGTAGGAACTACATCTAGAGGAACAAGCACAAAGAGGTGGACGTACAAGAGGCAAAGGGAAAAGGATAGCAAAAACCTCCACTGAACTAGGCTCAAAGAACACAGAAGGGAAAATAGTGACAAGTATTTATGGAAAGGGGGTGCGGTGAAAAGCCAAAACCAACCTCCTAAAATAGGAGGCTAGAGATGATGGGAAAATGTGAATTCCTTTATTAGTATGTAACATATTTGTCAGGCAGTTTCATTCTTGGGTGGTGAGACATGACTGATTACCAGTTGGAGAGAATGAAAGGGGGCATGGTCTGTAATGGCTAAAGCTGCAGAGTAAAGGACTTTCACTCCCTTTTTGGTTAGTCCTGTGATAACACTGGGAGCTCTCTGGTTTTCTACCCCTACCCATTCCCCAGTGTAATCAGAGTGGCCCCTGCTCTTCAAGCATGGAGAAGACTAATAGGCTTTGTTTTGCTTCAAACTGTTACGAGTATTGTTACTAAATCTTGTAGTTTATGAGTCTGGATAGTTATTCCATTATTTTATTCATCATCTTACATCTAAGATTAATTAAAATCTTATTTCCAGCTATTTTGGAAAACTTAAATACCACACACAATTTCCAGCATAGTTAGTAAAGACTTAAGGGTTTAGTACTGAAAACCTATAGGAGTGGTCCAAGAGTGTCAGTCAGGCAAGAAATTAAAATACCCAGATTTAATGCAATTCTAAGTTATTTTCCTCTGAAGTTTCCAATCAGCTGACAAACAATGCAGAAGCAACTGGCTCCCATCTCTTCTACAAGATACTGAGATGAGTTGGCCTCCTGGCTGATGTGAAGAACAGCAATTGTCCTGCAGTTTCTCTGGTGCTCTGTGAGCATGCCACAAGTATTTAAAGAGAATATTAGGTTAAAAAAAATACAGAATAAAGTGTACCCACTGAAAGGCAGAGCTGTCTGCTCCCATCATCTGCAGAGATGAGGCATGGTTGTGCTGCAGTGGGAAAGCTGCACTCCTGGAAGAAAGAAAGTATTAGCCCCAGATCAGATGACAAGCTGGCCTCCTTCAAGCATGAGCAAAGTCAAAGGCAGAGCGTGAACTATGTCTCAAGAGTAACCTCAAACTATGCAGTAGGTCAAGGGATGACATGGGTACCTGTAGGATGTCTTCATGGCACAGTTAGGAGCAAACGATACCTGCAGCTTTTAAATTATTTGTGCCAGAGCTGGAAATGCAAGTGCTGATGCATCACATCAAATTAATGCCAGGTAACCATAGCACAATAATGCTCTTGGGTAATGCGGAATATGAAGGATGAGAAGATGAGTGAAATGGCTCCAGTTCCCATTGCCCTGAGCAAACTAAGAGATCCTTCACAATGTGAGTGTAGACTGGACCATTTCCTGTAAGGATACCATCCATTGGGGTCCTTATTGCTACCACTTTTCATACTCACACATGTAATGGGGAGTAGCAGAATTTGTCAAGAGGGGTAAAAAATGGCCTTGAGGTTTTCCAGGCCAGGCAATATCCTGGTCTGTGTGCTGGTGCTTGAACAGAGCGAGGTGGAGAGTCAGATCAGGTTGGCTGGGGTCTTCCATCCCACTTCATCTGTATGGGCTGCTGTAAGCAATGTGCTCCTGCCTAGAATGGATATGGAGGAGGCTTTTAGGACAGCTCAGCTGTCAATCCCTATCACTGCATGGATGTCCCAGGCTATGCTCCAGTGAGGGCTGTTCAGTCTTGTTGAATGAGCTTATTCACATATGGAGGCTGACCGTACATTTTGTGTGCCATATCTCTTTAATTGTATACGCCAAGCCTCATCAAAGCAGCATGAAGTGGAAAGTCTTTACCTCTTTGCAGGTTCTGTCTCATCATATTTAGCATATTAGTATGTTATAATGATGCTGTCCTTGGCACATCGAATACTATTGTGGTATTTTTATGTTCCTTTCCTGAATTAGCTGTCCAGGCTGGATTCTGATTGTGGTTACAAGGAGCTGTTCTGGATTAAGGAGGTGTATATTGTAAGTGAAATCCAGCTGAGAGGCAGGATGAATATTATGTTTAGCTGTAAAGCATGTGCTTAACTGTACCCATAGAGAAACCACAACTTGTCAGCTCTGGAATCATGATAATTTCAGCTGATTGGTTCTGGGAAAACAGTATTTTTTTTGTTGGTACCAAAAATGTGAAAGCAAAACTTGCCATGAAAATAGCAACCACTGTTATTCTGGCACAGACAAAACCAATGCCAAATCAACATCAGCAAGTAGAAAAAAAGATAATGAAATGCATGTTCAAAAAACAGTTTAATGGAAATGAAAGTTTATACAACCAATAAAAAGTGTGACTCATCTGTACTTCTTCCACTCCAACTGCAGACTGATGTTCCAAAACTCTTTCCCAGAAGTAGTATGTGGAGAGTGTTTATAAGTTGAAGTCTGTTTATAAGTTTAAAACTGAAGCACAAGCAGCTAGCACACAGAAGGTTTTATTCTTTCATCCTGCTCAATGTGTTACCCATAAAAAGGATGGCTACTCAGATCAAACAGTCTATAAATGGTCCATGAGGATTTCTGGTGTGTAACCTGACTGAAGTCATTCTCTCTTTCCTGATGTCATTGGATTCACTAGTGTGTATGGAAAGTGATGGCTGTGCAGGGTGATTGTGCCCTGTGACCCCAGGCACCAGAATAAACCATGTAGCCTCCCAGGCTCAAGAAGATTGTGCATTGCTGGCCTACAACTCACTCAACAGCATTTCTGTCTTCTTGCTGCTGTTGTCTGTGGAGTCGATGTATTTGTGGTTCTGTGCGGCCACCAGTAGTGATGCACTGATTACTAAAAGCTGCTTTTTGTATCTCGTATCTTTCCATCTCCTAAGATAAACAGCTATTGTGAGTGTATTTCCCCAGCTCCTCATAAATTTCAGATCACTTATTAACAGCCTTTTCAGGGTCTATTCAAAAAACATTGTTAGAAGACTTTAATTCATTTATTTAATATCATTGTGCAATTAAGTTAGTCATGGAGTACTATTTTTTTAAAGCGAAACAACCATTGCAGTGAAAAAGATAAAAATCGTACTCTTAACACCATGCTTCTAGGACACTTCCATTGTTCTAAAGCAGTGATGCCTATAAGGGTTTTCTTTGTGGGAAACAGATGTGAAATACCAGAGGTTAAATGATGTTCACTTCACTGATTCAGATGTTAAAAAACTTTTGTGTCCTAGCAGATCAGTTCATCAAGAGGTCTAATGGAATTTTGTCATTCAAATATGAAGTGGCCAAACCAAATGATTATTTCTTATGGGCAGTTGGTGAAGCTTCTAGTTTTCACTTTCTAGAAGGAGCAAAAGCAATGCATCAGTGTAATGGAATAATAACTGTACAGTTGTTCCCCTTTGGGATCAGTGACATGCCAAGATAAAACTTGTGTCTGGCAAAACTCACTCATTTATGTCATTGTCTCATGGTATCTTTATATGAACTCGATGGTGTAGTTCATTTATTTATTTAACATTGGCCTTTTCACAAAGAGAAAACATCAAATTAAATAATTCTGGGTCCAGTTTAAGTGCTGGATTTTTTTCTTTCAGTGCAAGCAAGAAGAACATTTCTTTACTGTCTGAGTAATCCCCTCCTAAAGGATTAGTACATCAGGTTAGGCATACTCATGCCATCTGGCTCTGCTCAGATCAGAATTCGTGATCTGTGACTATCTGGAGGGGTAAAATCAGTAAAAGTGAAAGCTTTGAAGAGACTTCATTTACACTGGTTTCTTAACTTCCTTGATTAGAAGATTAGGTGTCTGGAAACTGTGGGAAAAGTTGGGAAACTTTATGAAAACAGAGCCAAAATAAATAAACCTGGTCCAGCTGAGGTAAGACTTGGTAGGTAATGCATCCACACAGCAGAGGTAGTTTATCTAAACCTCATAAATATTTTACGTGATCCTTTGTAGAATTACTGCATCTTCTTAAAAAAACCCAAAAAACAGCCCTTATGAATAATTTCTATAAAATAGACCATACAGAATGGGGAAAGAGAAAACTTAACAATTTCATGTGAAGAACACAGCAGGCCAACTACTGATTTATTGAAAACTGAATTTGCCTGCTGACATAAGAATACTTCTCCCATAAACAAGATTTAACCAGTGCTCAGCAAGTGCCAAAAAGGTGTCACCAGGACAGGCTGAAATGGAAGTCAAAGTGCAGCCAAAGGGGCTATACCAAGTGTCACCTGTAAAGATCTAGAAAAATGTCTCTTATTTACTTATTTGTTTCTTTGTGTGTTTGTTTTAAAGTATGTGATTGAACTGATATCTTAGGATCAGGCCCACTACAGTCGTGTGTAAGAGCATAACTCTTTGAAGAAGCTAAGTAAACAGCCATCTCCTGACAACGCTGGCTTTAAATTTACTGGCAAACGTCTTCTGGTAAGTAGGCCAACAGCAAACTGATCAAGTCATGGTAGTGTTTTGTTTATTTGTTTTTGAATATATTAATTTTCCAATCTAAGTGACTTCATTTTCTGTTTGTGTTTGTTCCAGATGTTGAGATTTCATTAAATGAGTGTTGAATTTCTAGCTTTTTGTTCCAAATGCTTATGTGGCTTTTGATATTAGTTAATCCTGATGTAATGGTGATCCTGAATTTTAACCTGATGTTATACTAGATTTGCTATACCTTTACAACTTTTTTAATAATTGAGTGGATAGCCTGTCGTGGAATACTCTCTGAAGAGACCACCCCAAACAAGAAGATCCTAGGCATGAACATGTGCGACATGGAGTATTGGGAAATGTTTTGTGTCAAGTCACCACAGCAAATAATTATCTAAATATTTTGCTTCGGAGTTTGTCTTAACTTGATATTTCAGTTATGCCTTGCACCAAAATGGATTTAATGGGATGATGCACTAGAACAGATCCCAATGGTTGATGGATCTCAGTCCATCCCTGAGGTTGCATTTAATTGGTCCTAAGTGTAGAATGTGAAAGAAGTTCTCAGGCTGTGATATAATGCTGCTGTTGTGATGCAGTGCAACATATCTGGGTCATCAAAACGATGATCTTCCTGTAGTGGTTAGAAACTGGGTATATACCTCAAAATATTTTAGGAATCCCCTAATAGACCTCCTTACTTCTCATTGCAGAAGCCATCTCACAGATACTGAAAACAGACAGGTAGACAGGACCTCATCTTGGGATGTCAAAGTTGCCTGGGGCAGCAAAGAAAAAAACCAAAACCATAATCCTAATTTGTTTGCTTGGGGCCCTCAAAGGCCAGGGTGTTTGTGCTATGGGAAGGGCAATAGGGTATCTGAGGTGTGACTAAGAGTTATGGACCACCAGCTTTCCCCTTCTCTCCTTAGGGCAGCAGATAACCCAGTCTCAAAAGTTCACAGGTCTTTTTCTCTGAGTCTGCATCCCACCTGTGCCCCCATTTTCTTTTGTCCTTCCTGCGACAGGAACAGATCAGCCTCTTGTTCACGTTCCTTATTCCATGAGGCAAAATCCAGTCTTGCCTGTCCTGAGATAGCCCTGTTTATCCTCCAGAGCTGGAGATCATCATGTGGACCGTGCTGTGTCTCTGTGGGTTCTCCATATTTCTGATGCTGATTTGACAGTAGTAGCTCAATGTTTCTTCTTAGCTGAAGTAAAATATGGATCTTGCCCCTGAATATTTTTACAGGTATTCCTAATCATCTCTCAACACTTTTCCTCTTAGGAGTTCCTTTGGAGCTATTTATAGAAGTGACGATGTTCACAGAAGACCTTGTAACTGGAAGGCAGGTGAACAGAATCAGATTCTAGAGTCTGAATCTTTTCTATAAACACCTGAAAAGAATAGTTTTGAGGCTGCAAGTGCAAAGACTAGTCAGTTATTTGAAATCTTACTCCTGGGGATAAATAGTAGTTAACATTGTTACACAAATAAGGGTAGGAATGTAAGTAGTGATTGCACTGTTAGAGCCTAGAGTTGTTCTTGTTGCATTTTTATTAAGGCAATACTGTTCTGTTAGTGCTGCCTGTCCAGGGAAGTGTAACCCAATAGCATCTGGTCTTTGCTGTGTACAGTCAGTGATCACTATATATCCAGTATTTTCTGGAACAATTATTCAGCTGCAGACCACAGATTATTTGAAAACAAACAAAAATAATGGAGGTCTTTCCCATAGTCACGCTCATATCACAACTGACTTCTGTTTAACCTGTCATAACAAAGCATCTACTGCTTTGTGGCACCCATGCGGGCCACTAGTAGGCTTTTAACCACTTTAGTAACCCCAAACCAGATTAAACCTATTTAAATTGGAAAACAGACTGTCTCAGAAGGAAAAGTAGCCAGTGACTGCACACAGTGTGAGAGTCCTTGTAGGAAGCAGACACCAGGTGGTCCCCTGAGCAGCACTGAGCATCCCTTTGGGCAGCACAGTGGAGCCCTATGCATGTTGAGGATATAGGCTATAATGATAAAGGATATAACATGGCATTACAGTCCTGCACAGCTGCAGTCAGTCCTGGTGTTTGGCAGGTGCCTATCTGGAGACACTGGCCATAGCTGAGCTGTTGCTCTGATTAGCATAAACACCTTTGGAAGACTGGTATGAATATAACAAGAACTTAAATACACTGGTTTGAATGGGTTTTGGTTAGGGTTAGGTCTTCAATCTCCCTTTTTCACTGCCACCATTGAGGCAGAAAGAATGCTTTCTGACCATGGGTGTTAGCAAATAGCATGTGCTTTGGCAGCAAATACCTTTGAGGGAAGATCTGAACGTGAGGTCTGAGGACAGTGTTTGTGTGTTGTCATAGCTGCATGTGCCAGCAGAGCTCTAAGCTGTCCGCAGTCTGTCTGCTCCACATTTCCCAGATCACCTCAGTGCTGTCAGTCCTTGTCATGGCTTTGAGACAAAGTAAGCCTTTGACTCTTCTGGGCTTTCCAGCTTGGGCTGGCAAGCCCAGCATACCCATTAGCTTCATTAAACATTTAAAAAAAAAGCTTAATGAAAAACAAGGTTTTAACCCTGCATAGCAAGCCTCGGTCCTCTGGCATGAAGAGCAGCCAGGCAAGTGAGCTTTTCGACAGTAAACAAGATTATCCTTATCTCTGTAGGACAGAATACACAGCAGGAGAGCCATGATTCAATTAGGAAAAAGTCTGTCTCAGACTTGCACAATATCTCAGTTACTGAGCTGATTTTTGAAGGTGCCACGTTTGGTGTCTTCAGTTTTCAGATTGCCTCTGAAACTCTCTGGTTCCTCAAACTTGCTGTCAACCTGTTTTAAGAACATGGAGTCTTTCAGGTTCTCTACAGGAGCCTTCCAGGGAAGTTAATACATTGCTGGAGGAACTCCACCTTGTTTTGGTCTTGGTCCAGACTCTGGAAATAGATCACTACTTTTTAGCAATAATCTTTGCCAGTTTTTGTTGTTATCAAGAAGAAATATGGAATGAAATGTATGGAAGAAATAACATAATTCACTCTTCTTTAGGTTGTACCGGTCATTTCAAGCACTTTTGATCAGTAGAGATGGAGATGACTGCCTAGCAGAATTAAACCTAGAAGTGCCCTTGGGGTGTTCATTATTTTAAACAGACCTCTTGGAAGTAGTCTTCAAGCTTTCTGAGTCCACTAAACTCAGGTTGAAAACAACTTTTTATCATCATACACACAATTATGAGAACTGTGGCAAACACGTTAGAATGTATTTTCATACTTCTCATATAGCTATTAAAACCCATTTCTCTAGTAAAGATCCACCTGGACACTCACAAGTCTATGGGATGAGATGGAATCCACTTATGAGTAGGAGCTGGTGGAGGAGCTTGCTAAGCCGCTCTCCATCATTTATCAGCAGTCCTGGTCAACAGGGGAGGTCCCAGGTGACTGGAGGCTTGCCAATGTGATGCCAATCTGCAAGAAGGGCCAGTAAGAGGATCTGGGGAACTACAGGCCTGTCAGCTTGATTTCAGTACCAGGAAAGATTGTAGAGTAGTTCATCTTGAATGTGCTCACCGGGCAAGTGCAGGCCAACCAGGGAAACAGGCCCAGCCAGCACAGGTTCACACTGTGCAGGTCCTATTTGACCAACTTGATCTCCTACTATGACCTGCCTAGTGGATGAGGGAGAGGCTGTGGATGTTACCTACCTCAATTTCAGTAAAGATTTTAGTACTGTCTTCCACAAGATTCTCCTAGAGAAGCTGGCAGCCCATGGCTTAGACAGACACACTCTTTTCTGGGTGAGAAACTGGCTGGATGGCTGAGCCCAGAGAGTTGTAGTGATCAGAGCTAAATCCAGTTGGCGGATGATCACAAGTGACATTCCCCAGTGTTGGAGGATAATGAGGCTTGGGAAGGATCTAGAGCACAAGTCTT
>VWPV01002886.1:8882-19346 GCA_013389885.1 Geococcyx californianus | reverse complement strand
ACAAAAATATTTTTTAAAAAAGAAGAATTGTTATTATTCTGAAGCAAATTTCTAAGCAACTGTATGCAAAAAGTATTGTAATTTTATATCCAAATGTTTTTTTGATGAATATTGTCAGTGTGTTTTTTTAATTATTTCTTCAGTGCAATGAGAGATAAAGATAAAAATGACAAATAAGGTTTAAAAACAATGAGTGTGTCACATCCTTCAAAGTTTTTTCTAAATCAATACTTCATAAAAGGAAAAAAATGATATTTTAGAAGGATGTATCATGCAGAAGGAATGATATAAACCAGAATCAAAATATTTATACGTAAGAAATTTTACCTGGGCTAAAATTCAAGCTAATGTGTTTGGTAAGGAATAGAAGGAAGGCACATGTTTCATCTGACAAAAGAAAGGATGCTTTAATAAATAAGCATACTGAAGAAGCAATTTTGTCAAGTGCAAAATATATGTATATGGACCTGCAGTATGTGCACTTTCAGCTGTTGATTTAAGTGTGTGTTTTAGCATAGAATTCCTTTTGAACTGAAGTCCAAACTGCAGACCAAATAAGAAAGACCAAATATTCTGATTTTTACTGTCATTGCACTGGCTGCTGTACTCATTATTACATACAGGCCAGAGCATCATTTGCTAGACATTATTTGAAGCAGGTCTCATCACTAATAGTCTTGACAGATCAAAGCCACAAGAAGAGAACTCTCACAGAGCAATTTACAGAGGATTATAAGATGGTTGCAGGTTCCTGAAAAATACAAAAAACCAAAAAACAATATTGCTGGCAATTACAAACCCTACTTGTCATGAATTGTGTTCATATATAAGCCTCTGAGTCTACCTGCATAAACATTTACTGTGTAAGGAGAGCTCTGCATCGTCTTCTTTGCCCTTCTCCATAACAGAGTGACAGACTAGCAGCTACGGAACTTGCGAATAGAACACCAGCAAAAGAGAATTTCAGAATAGAAAACATACAGTCTTGAAAATGGGTTTTAGAAGTTCATCTAATATATCAGCTTTTTTCCCTAGGGTGCAATTTGTCTTCTAGTATTAATTAAAGTCCGTATTTTACACTATTTACTGTAACAGTGCTCTTGTACTCTCTGGTCACTTGTATATAGTACAATCAACGTACTGTGACGTTATCCCCCAAGATTTTCAATGAGGGAATGGCCCTCGTCTGTTATTACAGTTGTAGTTTGGGAAGAACAAGACACTGAAATGGGTCTTATCTAGACTCTTATAAATGCCAGCACTAGAAATTAACAGATACTTGTTCAGCCTTCAGCCAGAAAATCCTTATTTCAACCCCTCCAACATGCCAGTATAATTCAGAACAACTAATGACTGCAACTAAGTCAGAAATCTTATTTTATGTGATTTGCATATTTTGATAAAAATTATAAAAGAAAACTTATTTTTACAATTGTGCATGACAGAAAATGACATAATTTCACAGTGAACAATGTTTTGGTTTTGCACGTATTTTTTGATATTTATCTGCCTGGGATGATAATACATAAAAAGAATATGTGTGAAGTCTAAACTTCAAAGTGTTGCTGAAAATGTACCTATGTACCTCTGATTAACAGTTTATTCCAGTGTTTTTTTCTATTGTATTTAAATGGAATCTTGTGAAGTAAAAATCCTCAGAACAGTATTATTAGCATCAGGAAATAACACATATTTTTCCTGCACACTTAAATCTGCATAGTTTCTCCTGAGATCTATTTTAATGACATTTACTAGGAAGAAAAAAACCCCATTAACTCCCCTGTATTCTCATACTGTAATGTGTCTGTAGACAGCAAATACAGGGGGCTAAGAAAACACACCAGAGGTAATTTATGCCCTTTCTTTCCTCATTAATTAAAAAGGTAATTTAGGATTAACAAAACTATGATGGAAAGGTTTTCTACAAACCTAAGTATTAATATAAATGTTGATAGTTACTGAGAGAAACATGGCGTGTAATTGTTTTTTAATTGTCTTATGCTCTTCCTTCTGAAAAAAAAATTACACAGTAGTATCATTTGTGTACAGTGTACGTATTGACAGACGCAAACCCAAGACCAAGTTGCTATTAGACAATACTTCTGATGAAAAAGCATTTTAATGATTTTTATTTGTGTTGGTGTTTAGGGAAGTGGGATAAGGAACAAAGTATTCAAATCCTGTGTTGCCCATCTTCTTTTCCTTTCCAAAGGTTAGTAAAAAGGAACCAAACATTGATGTTTTCCTTTGACTTTTTCAGTATAAAACCTTCGATTCTCTTTACTTGCCCCTCCTCCAGGGAGTTTTCACTTTACCAGTGTTTGGAATAGGAGACCTTGGACAAAAATAACCATGCTGTAGATGAGGACCTACTTTGACAGGACTTGTGAACACGTAAATTTAAGCCTCTGTGCTTAACAAACATGAATAGGACCAGTTGGATCTGAACAACCTAAAGCTCTTGTATTAAAGATAGAAACACACCAGTTAAGTTACTTAATTTAAGAACCCTTATTTACCCCTTTCAAAGACTGTTTCTAACACAACAATTTCTACATTAGGAATGTTTGAATAAACTCCTTCTAGGTATGCAACCAGTGGGAGACAGCTGAGAACTAATGAAAATCTCTGCACTAGGGTACAGTAAGACTTCATAGATATAGCTGTCCACATAAGAAAAAGAGCAGCAAGATTAAAGGATTCAAGGTCATGACTGTTACTACTTTTTAAAGACAGCTTCTGTCATGATCTGTAAGTGCAGCTTCAGCTGAAACTTATGACTACAAAGTGGTCATTTTTATTCCATCTATTTATTTAGACAATAAAAAGCTTTCAAGGCTGGGACATATTTGCTGTGTTTTATTTCAGTGAAGCATGCTACTGTCTTCCTGGGTACACTGGGCATGTGTGAATAGATGTAGGAAGGTATGGTAGGAGGCATGGAGAAGGCTAGGAATAAGCCCATACTTGCAATAAGCACTGAGTCTTTTGAATTTGTTGTATTTATACAACACTAAATCTTCCATTTTTGTTGTTGAGTTTGTTGTTTTTCCCCTCTACTTTTCTGTCCTGAAAAGCAACTTGGAGGAAAAACTGTGAGAAGAAAATGTTATCCACTGGAAAAATGTACTGATATAAACAAAACAACCTCTCCTCACTGTTTCTGACATGAACTTTTTTTAAGTTGACATGAAATTATTTCTCCTGCAAGATTTTCACTGTGGAAGTTCCAGGAAAATTAAAGAACAAAATTTATATAGTCTAATGATACATCTAAAGTTACTCAGGAAAACACTAGATCTAATGAAAGAGTAATTAATGAAATATAAATTCTTTTTTTTTCTTGGAATAAAAAGTAGAAAACCTCAAAGACTGCTAGAAAGAGAGATGACCTTAGTTTTTAAGAACACATGATTCTGTTTGTTTAAAAAGAATACAAATGCATCATTTTTCATTTATGGGTATTTGTCTTGTTCTTTAAAGGCCAGCTAGTGGATGGAGATAAACTTTATATCTAAAGTAAAATCTGAATATGTAATATGAACCACACTTTTGCCTTAGTATTGATCTCAGAAGAAATTAGTGGAAACAACAAAAAAATCTGTAACCTTTCCATAGAGCTCACAATATGTATACACACACACCCTTGAGAGGAAGTAGATGTAGACCACAAGCCTAACACTTTCTGAATCTCACAGAGATAGTTAGGAGAGTAAGTACTTGAATGATCTAAAGATAAGTAATCACATTGAAAAGGTAACTGGTAGTTCCTATCAGCTGTCTAAGGAATTGCAGTGGGGAACCTAGAAAAACCTATTTTTCCCCTCCTCTTCCCCACCTTGTCACCCATCTCAAGACAGATCTGCCTCAACAAGTTAGTCCTTTAAGCAAAAGCAGATTAACACATAAAAAAGTTCCTAATTAATATAAAAATAATAAACTGTTTTCTGTATACTTCACCAAACACAGATATTATTTAGTTAAATACATTATTTTTAGTTACTAGTGAAACATGAGAAGATTTTGAGGAAGATGGATAGTTTCCCTTCAGGAGCTCAACAGAGTCCAGTCATATCTTGGCTTTCTCCTTTCAGATGTACGATGTTCAGATATTTACCAATGTACTGCTAAAGTCAGAATAACTTTTCCAAAGCAGAATTTCTAACAAATGCTAGTACAGGAAAAACATTCTATAAAGTTTCTTACATCAATTTTCAAAATGCACTTAATTCTAAATATTTTGAAATACGAAGAGCAGTGATAAAATGATATATACTCCTACGAATAAGTAATATGTGGACATCTTGTAATATGGAAAATATGTGTCTTAAAAGTAACAAGTAGCTATTGCTGAATACTCAAAGAAACAATTTCTTTGGAAGATGAAATTGCTTTCTGCAGCTCAGTTATGAGACAAAATGCTGATACAAACTACGAGTTTAAAAAAATACAAAAAATAGTAGTTTTTAAAATTTTTTAGAATGAAATTATAATTTTAAAACCATTTTTTAGGCAGGAAATGTCATCTACATATATATGAATAAGTAAATGCCACGCACTTTTAGATTTCCATCTTGTTCTACAAACCATTTAACTGGATGGATACATGAGGAAAACTCATAGCCCCCAAATTAGTTATACATCATTTAAACTATTCCAAATTCAGTGCTTATTTAATTTGGCATCTGTACCAAATGTCGATGATCATTTTAATGCAATGTTGAGATATAATTTCTGCTGTGGTACAGCATTTATTAAGGACTAGCACGAGTCTTTTTTCCTACAAGAAAGAGACTGCCCACACCGTAGCAATCGAGACACCTGCATCCACTTCACCCACCCTGATGTGATCACTGCAGCACCAGGGACATGAGAGCTGCACAGAAGCCAAGACTCATCTAGAAGCAGCATTCCTCTGCTAGGAAGGCACGGTCTGTAAGCTAACAAGCCCTGGCACTTTTCAGAGCTCAGTTGCTCAGGGGCAATGCTGCATGAACATGCTATGCTGCTTGTACAGCCAAGCAAGTTCACCCCCAAGTCCCTGTATGGACTTCCTGGTAGACTTGTCTGTCAGTGGAGTCATTGCTGGCACTGTGACCCACTGGACACCAGAAACATGCACCTCTTTTTTTTGGTTTCACTATGAAATATTTATTTGAAGATGACTGACTTTACCTCTTTATAATCAGAAACACCTACAGTATTCAAGGCTTTTGTTTGTTCATACCAACACTGGCAGATATCTAATGTTCAGCTATTACAACTAAATTCAAAGGTCTATTTTTATCTTTATCTTATATCCTCTTTTCTAAAACAATGTGTGCATTTGAGGCTGAATATTTATGATGAAGGTGAAACACTAATCATAAACAAATCTTAAAAATGAAGATATTTTTTTACTCAAATCCTTGCACCAAATTTACATTTGCTGAGAACTGGGCGTGTGTGAGTTAATTATTATTTAAAATTATTGCTAAATGTTTTAAATATAATGTAAGGTATGGAAAAAAACCTTGAACTATTTAACACTTCTCTTATAGAAAATATTTCATAGAAATCTATTTAAGATCACATCGCTTGAGATTTAATAAAAGAAAAAGGCTGATCCACTGAGTCTATTACTCAAGTGTATAATTAAAAATTAGATACACATTCCTCTCAGACATACTTTTATCAGTCTTTTAATGAATGATTAAAACAATACAGTTTTTTTTTAACTTCAAGAAAATCTTTCTGACATACTAGCATCAATAATTATAGAAGGTCAGAGCACAGGAAGTATTCCATATGACAGGAAGACACGAATAATTTACACTGTAACACTACAGTAGATCAGAATCCTTATGTGCTCCTCCATATTCGGTGTGAAAGTTAACTGTGTTAAGCCTGTATGGCCCTCTAATTGCTAATATTAATGTTGCTAATCTATATGAATTGTAGACTATGTTTATATTCACAAATGAGTGATTCCTTTTCTTCTAATCATAACTGCAAATTCATCCTTTGCTTTTCATGGGTATTCACTTCTCTGCAAGTAGGAAGCCTTTAGCTGAAAAAGAAAATCATAATGAGAGCCAGAGATAAGACTTGACAGTGATACCATCTTGCTAATTTTGATCCTAAAACAAAATAACTTTAGTCATATATAATGAATTGACTTCCTAACCACCTCCCTACAGAGACCAGTACGTAACCTAGATTTTAGAAATACCAAAAAAAACCATTCTTCATGCCTCAGAAGCAAAATATTAATGTTACTTCCATTAGAGGAAGCAATACAGCTCTTCAGTGATAACAATGTGTATATGTTCTGAAAGACTGTGTGTGTAGGTAATAAGAAGTTACCAGAAAAGAAAGGGAAGGCATAGGCAATGACTCTTGAACACCTCCATCTATTTATTTTTTTTTAGTCTGTATATTTGTGTCATAATGAACTATTAGCAGAAAATTGCAGTTTGGGGGAAATACTGGTTTATCTGAGTTACGTCAGCTTTCTGGGAAAATTGAAATAAAGAGGCATGTTTTGAGCAAGGTAGCTTTCAGCAAAATGTGTTGAAGGATTGAAAATGACAGTAAAGATTCGTATGAAGTAGTGGGACATTGAATTACCAAATAGTGGATTCCAGAAGCAACATTTTTTCAGCAGAATTTGACTGGTGCACTATAGGAGCACTTCACATAATTTTTCTCACATTCAGAGTTGCCTAGCACTTCGACTGAAGTCTCTGCTAGGCATTGTTAATGGTTTAAATACTTCCTTGCTTCTTCTGAAAATATTTTGCCTGATCCATACTAGCAACTCATTAGCCTTTTCATGTTTATAGAGCTTCAGAGTACACTCTACTTACTATCAAACATAAATTCCTGCCCTCTTCTTCAATTAATTAAATGACAGACCTTTTCGTGCAGAACAAATGCAAGACTTTAAAAAAAGTGAATAAATCTTCTTCTCTTGTTACTAGGCTTCATGTTACAGGGCGACAATCCTACTCTCCTATCTCGAATATACACTATTAATGATTAGAAAGAAGTAGTAAGTGATGCACTGCTCTTGAATCAAAGATAGCTTACTTCAGCAAGCATTTCACATAGAACTGGGACAAAGTGGTTACAGGAATAAAAAAGAATAGATCTCTCCATGAACAAACAGTAACATCAGCATTAAAGTAGATTATTAAGCAGTCTAATAATAATCAGTTTGGTTGCTGAAAAGAAGTCACATGAACTAATGCCTGTGATTACAGCAGGATGGAAAAATAGTCCAATAGCAGCACCCAACCAAGGGAAACAATAAGCTAAAACTTTAAACATGTTATTAAGATACACAGTGCCCACAGTGAGGGAACAGGGCTCACAACATTAATTGCTGGCGTCTAGACTATAATTTGTTTTTTAGTCCCTACAAGTTTAATCCATCCAAAAAAGAAAACAGCCTATTAATGAAAGGTTTAATAAAACTGGCACAGAATCATTCCCAGACATGTTTAGATTCACAGCTTCAGCTAATTCCCTGTTTTATAAACACAAGTGTAATGTATTGGTTTAATTCAGAGCCACTGGAACCTGTGGATTCTGACTTGCTATTATGCCATCAGTGCTGTTACAGTCCTTAAATGGAGAAAATGTTCAGCTGGTACTAATTTAAAGTATCTCTAATCTACTTTATTGTTTTTAACCAGTTAAAAAAAGTAGAACTCAAATCTAGATATTAGCTGTAATAAAAGTTACACATTCATACATGAACAAAAATTAGAGCAATTCTCATCCCACTAGGATTTATTTCTAGTTCTATATAAATGGGAAGAGTTTACATAGAACTTAAACATGCAGAGGGATTACAATGTCTCCCTGGGCTGTATGATCATATGTTCAGAATTCAGTAATGAGAGCTAAAATGGCTGGAGAAATGGTGTTTCAGTGTCCTTATGCAAACTTAGACTTGAATAGGTTTCTAATTGTGTAAGCGGTCTTGCACTACAGCCAATATAGAATAATAAGCTAATCAATAATGTGGGAAAGAGAACAACGTGCTATTTCCTCTTGTTGTTGTGTATTTATTTCTATCTTAATTGACATAATGCTCTTTTCCAACCAATTTTTAACACGATAAATAATAAGGCATGCTTTTTTAATAAATAATTTTTATATATTTTCCTTCTCAATTTCCAGTTAATAAAGCAATCTCCTTCTGCAAGTTTCAAGAGAAGAGATAGTTAAAGTCCCTTATGTAGGATGGTATAGCTCTCTCTCAGACTGTTTTTAAATACTAGAATTCCATTAAGTATTTAGCTGAAGACAGAGGGAATAAAATACTGTACACTATAAAATTTTACTGTATTATTTTAAAATAATAGTGAAAAATAATTCTGCACTGGGAAGATATTCTTGTTCCAAATAGTTTGGTTTTTTGTTTTGTTTTGTTTTTACCATGCCAAAAATAATTTGTTTGCACTGCTCTAGTAGAGTTATAATAAAAAATTGCCTCAGTAGGATATAGTCATCATCTAACAGATTTTTAGGTCATCTTCGAATATGACACCCTTACAAAGCAAAAAAATCCTACACTTAACACTTGCAAATCCAGAACCATATCATACAGAAATACAAAAAGTATGCTAGGAGCTTTTCCTCTGCAGCAACTGCCAGGTAACTCAGTGCTGTAATCCTAGATGCCCAATAACATCTTTAATAGAAATGAACAATTACATCTATGAACTTATTTAATGAAATTCTTGAGGTTAAAATACTAAGCAAATAACATCAAATGACAAGACTGATTGTATTTCCTAAAATATCATATGGCAAATTTGTGTCCCAGTGAGTTATCATAGAAAACCCCCTAACCTTTTCCAAAACCCAATCATTTTCTCAAGCCAGAAAAGCCGTATGACTCATAGAGGTTGAAGAAGTAAAGCCCATTTCCTTTATTGCTGTCCAGAGATGTAATATGCTTTTACTTGCAATTCTCTTAGATAGAATTCCTGAGTATTTATTTTCTAATGATAGTTTCATTTAATGGCTTTCTATTAAATTACAAAATAGAAAGGATTTAATGTACAGAAAAAATATCAACATTACTCTTTTTTATTAATATTTGTTATTTGCCAAAGACATCCTAAGGTCTTTAATAAAATTTTCTACTGAATATTGTTTGTATAGTATGGCAACCAATCATGATGTAGATTAATAGGCAGTTTGGATTGTGATTTCAGTTCCAGTTTTTCAGTGGTTTACATCAGGTGTGTGACAGCATTTTACATGTGTGGCCCAGTTTTGTGTGAAATTACTGGCACTTGTTTTATGGTTAAATATTCTTCCTATTTTCAGAGGAGACTTAGGCCCAGTTATTGGTGTTGGAGGTAAGTTTGCATTAACAGTCCATAGGGTCCAGAAACCTACCTGTTTCTGTGGAACCTTAACTCAAGAAATCATCAGACAGTGAAGTTTCATCTTGATCAGTAAGCTAATGAGTATTTATCATAATTTTGTAACGTCTTCTCAAGATAGGAAACTAAGAAAGCTAGAAGAACTATAATTATATGATTAGATTTTATGATCAGTTTTTATGATCCTTATAGTGTATGTTCTGATTAAGACTAATCTTCTGTTTTATTAATTATTTATGCTGCCTGCCTTCCCTTCATTTCTTTTACCTTGTTTTCTTGTGGTAGGTTTTAACAGCTATTAATTTGCTCTGGTAGAGTTAGAACTTTTTTAATTAGACATAGTAGAATAATTTGTTTAATAAAAAAAGTCCATGTTAAAATCACTGCCCTTGTTTGCTAATTGATGTACAAGCCAGACTTCCTATAATATTTCTATGATTTATAGTTTTTCTTGACAAAATTTGGCCACTAAAGTCTAAATCTCAACCAGACAGATGAGAGTTCTTCTCATCCTATCCTTTGCATAATACATTGTGCTAGCCTATAGCAAAGAAAAAAGTGTACTATAAACCTGTTGGTTTTTGTAACATCCTTGTCTTTTGTGAGGGTGCAATGTTTGAAGTCATCTTACCGCTGTAACAAAGCATGAACAGTTCCATGAGTAGCAGGAAATAGAAACACTTAGAGAAACAAAGTTCCCTGAGATTTCAACAATGCTTTGGGAATAAATTTGAGACTTGTTTATAAAGACTAAACTTTTTTTGTCATGGAGGATGCCAAAACAAATGACATCATATGTGTTATTCACCCTATTTGGAAATGTATTAATCTTCTGTGTTGGGTGATTCTTTTGTCCCTGCACTTGACCGGCAGTATTCTCCTGGAAAAACTGGCTGTTCGTGGACTGGACAGATGTACTCTTCATTAGGTAAAAAAAACGGTGGATAGTCAGGCCCAAAGAGTTGTTGTGACTGGACATAAATCCAGTTGGTGGCCAGTCAGTGGTTTTCCCCAGGGCTCAGTGTTGCGGCTGGTTCTGTTTAATACCTTTGTCAATGATCTGGAAGAGTACTCCATC
>VWPV01002885.1:0-13394 GCA_013389885.1 Geococcyx californianus | reverse complement strand
CCTCCAGGGATGGTGACTCCACCACCTCCCCGGGCAGCGCATTCCAATGGCCAATCACCCTCTCAGTGAAGAACTTCTTCCTAATGTCCAGCCTAAACCTCCCCTGGCGAAGCTTGAGACCGTGTCCTCTCGTTCTGTCACCGGTCACCTGAGAGCAGAGACCAACCCCTGCCTGACTACAGCCTCCTTTCAGGCAGTTGTAGAGGGCAATAAGGTCTCCCCTGAGCCTCCTCTTCTCCAGGCTGAACAACCCCAGCTGAGTGTTCTGGTGAGTACCGAAACATGGGACAGGATAAGAGGCAATGGGCTCCACCTGAATCTCAGTAGGTTCCTTCTGAACATCGAGGAACTTATTTTCACTGTAACTGAGGGTGACCACGCACTGGCACAGGATTCCCAGGGAGGCTACAGAGTATCTGTCCTTGCAAATACTCAAAAACCATCTGGACATGGTCCCAGGCATTGAGCTCCACGTGGCTCTGTTTGAGGAGAGGAGTTGGGCAAGCTGACCTCCAGAGTTCCCTTCCAACCTCAGCTGCTTTGTGATTCTGAGATTTGAGAACTGTCGCTTTAGGCATCTCAGTCCCCTTTGTAAATCCAGTATCAACTGTTGTCAGTTCTCCTGGTGAGAAACAGTCCAACAAAAAGTAGTGTAAAACCATCAAAAAATTAGTAAGAAAACTTGTGTTATTGTGTGGCGAACATTTAATTATTTCTCCCCCAAAAAAACCCCAAACCAACAAAGCAGATCACCAGAAAAGATCAAGCCTTCTGATTTTGCCATATTTTAGTGAATTACTACCCCTGAGTGACCTTATTTGGCACTTTAAGAACCTTAAAAGCTTTGATAGTCTTTACTAATTGCCACGTTTTTCATCTCTGGGAATACTGGAGACTCATTTCTGCCTTTATTAATTTATATATTTATTACAGTGTTGTTTCCTATGTTATAATGTTGAGAGGACATCCATGAAACTGTCCTGTGGGATCATCCTTTGAGAACAGTTTTTCTCCCTGAGAGAAGAGTGGTTTGCGCCACACATGGGATTTTCTGGCTTCACGGAGAAAATGCAGCAGGGGAGGCGAGAGTGGGGTGAGAAGAGAGACCTTGCATTCAACTACAGAACTCCAAATTAGCAACCTTGAAAGATGTTTTAATTGTTTTCTGTGAGTAAGGTTAGTTCAGTATGTAATAACAGGCTGTCTTAACAACAAAAGGGCTGAATCAACACCGAACACGATTGGAATTATGCGTGTCAATTAAAACCAATCTCATTATGCCACGCGGAAGCCTAATTCTATTGTAAAGGCCTGCAGTCTGCACTCTTAAAGCTGATGTCAATGCTGAACAATAACTGCCCTCTCCCCCGCGTCATAGCTATAAAGAATAAATATAAACCTCATTTCTGTAGCTTTTTAATAGGCAAATTTCCTTGGGACAGGAGAAAAGACAGATTTCTCTGGTTTTTTTTATTAAAACCAGGCAACTGCTCTGGTCTTAAAGCAGTCTTTCATGTCCGTGGCTTCTTTAGCTTTAACATTTTGCTTCCCACATGCATAACTGAAGTAGTATTATTAAGTTCTTTCATTGTATCAAAATAAAATCTGAGAATGATAATTTCCCATATTGTACCGGCTCAGTATTGTGTTTATCAACATAAAATAAAAATCTGCATAGCTGTAGTGATTAGGCTGTAATTTCGAGCAAGAAGGTTACAGCAATAAATGTGATCGGCAACACCTTTATGGAAGTACGGGGTCGCAGGGGTGTTGGTCTGTGTTATGTTACAACTTGCTATTATCACAAGTATTATCACAAGTATTTTGACATTTGCCATTGAAATTCCGAGATTTGGGAGTTTATCTCACAGCCATAACTAGAAGGGTGGATTCTCCTTTGTCAACACGTGACTGGAAGGCCACTTGAGCTCTTAAATACTGTTCCACAATTCACTGTTAAGTAGTTGATAACTTCTGCTGGAAGCAGGCATGTAATGAGCATTGTAATTTAGAGAACAAATCTTATGAGGTGTGGCTGAGGGAACTGGGATTTTTTGATTTTTTAGCCTTAAGAGGAGGCTGAGGGGAGACGTCATCACTCTCTCCAACTGCCTGAAAGGAGATGGTGGCGAGGTGGGTGCTGGGCTCTTCTCCCAAGTGACAGGTGACAGGATGAGAGGAAATGACCTCAACTGCATCAAGGGAAGGTTCAGATTAGACATCAGGAGAAATTTTTTCACTGGAAGGATTCTCAGGCATTGGCAGAGGCTCCCAGGGAGGTGGTTGAGTCCCCATCCCTGGAGGGACTTAAAAGATGGGCAGATGAGTTGCACAGGGGTCTGGTTTAGCAGTGGACAGGTATGGGTGGACTCAGTGATCTCAAAGGTCTTTTCCACTGAGTGATTCTATGATTCTGTGATTTGCTGAAAACATCTTTGTGATCCTATGTGGCTTCAGTGGATGGGGGGTTGTGACCCAAACTGTCAGTAAATAGTACTCAAATAAAATTCCAGTCTTCAAACTGCCATGTAGCGTGAACAGGTGAGCGCATTACAGCAGAGAAGAAAATCTGCATGCCTTGAAACTGGCCCGTGGTATCAACACTTTGCAGAATGCAAAAGTCAGCAGCCTCTTGTGTTACTCGCTGTTTTCGACAGATATTAGCCCCAAGTTAAAAAGGAGATGGAACTGTTGGAACGGGTCCAGAGGAGGCCACGAAGATGATGCGAGGGCTGGAGCCCCTCTGCTATGAGGACAGGCTGAGAGAGTTGGGGTTGTTCAGCCTGGAGAGGAGAAGGCTCTGGGGAGACTGCTTGCCATGACTGACTGTCTTTGTGAAACTCAGAAGTCACAAGAATCATTCAAAGTCTGGATTTAGTAAATCCAGGTATGAGGATCAATACCCTTTTTTTGGCTGCTATTACCAGCTTCATATTTCTGAAGTATCAAAAGGAAAGACTGAACAGCCCGGTCTGGTGGGAGGTGTCCCTGCCCATAGCAGGGGGGTGGAACTGGATGATCTCTGAGGTCCCCTCAAACCCAGACTATTCTATAATTCTGTAATTCTATGGTTTGTGTACGCAATAGTGCACATGCTTTCTTTTCTAAATTCTACCTTATTTTTCCGCTGCACGCTGCCCGTCTGTCCTGAATTTCAGTGCCTGCGCTCCACATCACACTCTGATTGCAGACATGGAAAAAATGAGCCACTCTGTTTACTGGTAATCTCATTAATAGATCTGTGGCCCAGTGTGGGTGAGGACTTCACCTCGCAGCTGGCACCAGCGTGTGACGCAGATTGTAGCGAGTGTGTATGGAGAGAGGGGGTCAAGAGCACAGGAAATGATGGGGAAGGGGCTGGAGCACAAGCCCTGTGAGGAGCGACTGAGGGAGCTGGGGTTGTTCAGCCTGGAGAAGAGGAGGCTCTTCTGCTGCATAGACAAAGCAATGCAAAGGATGGGCAAGTGACCGTAGAGCAGACAGAAGATTCTGTCTACTTAATGACTTTAAATTGGAAGGGGAAGATTTAGATTAAACATAAGGAAGAAATTCTTCACCCTGGGGGTGGTGAGACCCTGGCACAGGTTGCCCAGGGAAGCTGTAGCTGCCCCCTCCCTGGAGGTGTTGAATGTGGCCTTGATCAGCCTGGTCTGGTGGGAGGTGTCCCTGCCCATGGCAGGGGGGTGGGAACTGGGTGATCTTTAAGGTCCCTTCCAACCCAACCCATTCTATGATTCTATGATGAGTTTCTTATGGACACGGTTTAGTAAGGGGACAGGTACAGTTGGACTCGGTGATCTCAGAGGTCTTTGTGCATGGAGACTCTCTCCCAAGGTCAGGCTCCCAGGACTCATGGTTTCCTGTACATAAGTTGTAAAAACAATCCAAGGCGTAACGGTACCTGCAGTTCAAAGACTGAAGAAAGGACAGACCGTAATAAGGCACCGGTGCAGACAGATCTCCTTGGTGAAAAGAACCATCAGACTTTTGAGTAAAACAAACTTACAGGAGTTGTGGAACCAGTAATTAGGGAGCACCACACTCTGGAGATCTGTCTGCCCGTACTTGTTTGGCCACAGACCTCCTCTGTGACCTCTGACGTGTCACTTAAGGCCGAAGCTCTCCAAGTTTTTTATACTTTACCTTCACTGAACTCCAGTTCTGGCTGGCCCATCAGGTAAACAGAGTTGATATTTTGGAAGCCTGGCAGCTTGCACGAGCAGTCTTAGCTCTAATAAAAGATCTTGGCCAGTCAATAGGGAAGCACAGAGTGTCTGTTGCTATCTAAAGAGGCAGCACTTGAGCAGAGAGCTGGGTGCAGCCTTGAACAGGAGGGACGGGTGGGGTTGGACTGTGGGGTAGCACTGCTGCTTCCTTCCCTTGGGATTGGAGACCCCAAAGCCAGCAGGAGCAGGGAGGGGATGGTGCCCCTGTGCCCAGCGCTAGTAAAGGCACCTCGAGTGCTGGGGTCAGTTTGGGCCCCTCACTCCAAGAAGGACCTTGAGGGGCTGGAGCGCGTCCAGAGAAGGGAACGAGGCTGGGGAGGGGCTGGAGAACAAGTCCTGTGAGGAGAGACTGAGGGAGCTGGGGGTGTTTAGCTCAGAGAAGAGGAGGCTGAGGGGAGACCTCATCCCTGTCTGCACCTGCCTGAAAGGAGGCTGTGACGGGGTGGGGGCTGGGCTCTGCTCACAAGTGACAGCGATGGGACGAGAGGAAATGGCCACAAGTTGCACCAGGGGAGGTTCAGACTGGACATTGGGAAGAATTTCTTCCCTGCAAGGGTGGTCAGGGATTGGCACAGCTGCCCAGGGAGGGGGTGGAGTCGCCATCCCTGGAGGGGTTTAACAGACGGGTGGGTGAGTTCCTTAGGGACAGGGTTTAGTGGGGACACAGGCACGGTTGGACTTTGTGTCCTCAGAGGTCTCTTCCAACCTCCTGATCCTGTGATTCTGTGATTCCAAGTGGGCAGTGATAATGGGGAAGAGAGCGGAAAGGGAACAGTGTACAAATGTTTGCTTCTGCAAGAATGCCTAGCTCACTTACAAGGACTTAAAATATTGTCCACAGGATGGATGAAGAACATATTTGCCTCTCTGGGTGCGCTCTTAATTTATAGTGAGCTAACGAGGTTTATCAGTGACGTTTTTCTTTCACTCAGACATGCCGTGCATTGCGTTGCGATTCAGAAAAGCCTGTTACTGCTTTTACAATATATACGTACACACCAGCGGACCCGTCACTGTGCAGGGGTCTTTTTCAGTTTAATAAATAGCAGCGCAATAATTATCTACTCTTCAGGTTTTAATATATGAAATGCAGTCGGCAGAAGTGCTTAGCACAGGGTTTGGGGTTTAGTTTTATGGATGTTTGATTATAGGCAAGTGAAGACCATCACGGATGTATGTATGGTAATTACAGAGACGAAAGATTTTAATTAAAGAAAATAGTCTTTGGTCACAAAATATGCAACTTACACATTCCGATGTGGCAAACCGTCTGCGTGGTGAAGCTCTTGGTGTCCGTTTTATATAGACAGAACAAAGTTAGGTGCTTAAGAAATCGTAATTATGGAGACTCTGAGCTGAGACAATCCCCACAGCCCCACAACAGCCCCACAACAGCCCCACAACAGCCCCACAACAGCCCCACAACACCGAGTTTAGGGCATGTTTTGTGTTGACCCCTTTTTGGGCAAACCAGTGAGTTAGCCCACCTTTGGGACTTGATTTTCAGAAATTAGGGGACACATTTGGGCAGTTGTTTTTAATAAACAGATTTCTCGTGAAAGAAACTTGTTCTCATGGCAATGTTCACAACACAGCTGTAAATCTGCAGGTGGGAATGTTCCTAGAGGAAGGGAAGGGTGCGTAAGGAAAATGCCCTTCTATGTAGGTAAAACACAAATGCATTCATTCAGTATATAAATACTTGCTGTTCCTGACATCTGTGCCGTCCATTATTTCTCAAAGGTGCTTCTCTAATCGGTAATTACTGTAAAACAAAGTATTTACTAATTCCTAATTCTGATCTCCACTCACAATTACTGTGTTAGATCATGATTTGCAAGAAAATAGCAGAGTAAAATATAGAAAAGCATAAAAAAAAAAAAAAAAAGAAATCCCTATAGAACTGCTGTGTGACCACGGAGCTGTTGAATGATGATTTATATCTGGAATAATCACTGCCATGAGCCCCTTTGGAGTGTGCAGTTGGAATTAGAAATCCTGAGGAAGAATCTTAAGCAAAGGGCTGCAGGGAAGTCTGTCTTCTTTTTTATTTTTTTTTTTCCTTCCATTTTTTTTTTCTAAAGAACAAGAAAAAAATCTCGTCTCTCCCTGTCTGGACGGAATGGTACTGTCCCAGACAGAAAGGTCCCCATAGGCCAAGCTATTCATGTAGCACCGGGCTGCTGGGAGTACCGAGCTGTGGCAGGGATGGGGAGCAAAACCAGAGAAACGCCTGCAGTGTCTGCATGCCAATTTCCACGGGACAGGTTGGCTTTGCTGGTCCTGAAGGAAGAGAGAGAAAAAGGGCCAAAGAGAGAAAAAGGGAGAAAGAGAGAAAAGGGAGACAGGGAGAAAAAAAAAGAAAAGGAGATAAAATAGAGAAAGAAGAATTAGGACTATGTAAGGCAGAATTTCAAGATTTCAAGATGGATCGTGTGTAGAAAAGACAAGGTGGCAATTCGGTCTTTTTCCCATTTTATAAAGTGTTAAAAATGCTGTTTATTATTTTGCTTTAGAGAATATTCCAAATCATTTGCTAAATAAATGTGTGAATAAATGGGTCACAGGTTGGACTCGATGATCTCAAAGGTCTTTTCCAGCCTTATGATACCGTGATGCCGTGATTCTGCAAATCCCCTGAGCCTACGCAAGGTTCCCTGGTCGATTGTCTCGGAGTACCTTCCTCTTTTTCCAGGCCTTTTCTAACTGTTTGTCCGTGCTGTTTATAAAGAGCACGATTGCACTTGTGCTGCTTCCACCAAATAATTCATTTCAATGGGCAGAAAAATCCCTTACAAATGGGGACAACAGCAAAGAGAGCACACGTAAGAGGACTCACTGAAAATTCTCCGGTGTGTCAGTAATCAGAACATTTTTCAGGATAGCATTGCAGGGTGATGTATGGGGTTTTACGCACATCGCTGGTGGTAAAACCAACAGGAATAATCAGTGTATATATCTGCATGCTGAAGGGGAATAGGAGTGGTTAGCAACCACCTTTGTATCACCTCTCCTGGAAAAAACACATCATTTTTTTCAATAAGGGAAGAGATTTTTTATCATACTGAAAAATCATATACATAAGAAGCGTCTCCTTAATTCTAATTTGGGTTATTTTAGTGGTGTTCCAGGCTGGAAAACAGTCATCATTCCTCTGTTTCTCCCCTCCCCCTCACTCTCTGCTATTCATTATTTTCCTGTCATGCAGACATCCCAACTGAGTTCTCCCCTTTATTATTTGATTCCACATTTTATAGAGCACTGCATTTTCATTTTTAGTTAATGTAAACAAAGACATTAGCTTAAATTTCCTGTGATCAACAATAGTTTAAAACATCCTTATGATGGGTTTTATAGTCTTTAAAAGCTTTCACCTTTTGATACCTTTAAGACTCAGTAACCATCATTACCCTGCATACACAACACAATAAAAGCTCTGCAGAAAGAAGGCCATCAAAATGCTTGGCAAACCAAAGCAACCTAAGGAAATAACCATAGATTCATAAAATAGTAGAATGGTTTGGGTCGGAAGAGACCTTAAAAATCACTTAGTTCCAATCCCCCCACCATGGGCAGGGACACCTCCCACCAGACCAGGCTGCTCAAGGAACCCATCCAACCACATCCAACAAAGAGAATTTGGATGAGGCACTTAGTGCCATGGTGTAACTGACAAGTAGGAGTAGGTGTAGGTAGTAGGTGTAGATGTTGGGCCATAGGTTGGACTCGATGATCTCAAAGGTCTCTTCCAACCTTACAATACTGTGATACTCTGATACTGTTATACTTGAAAGAAGGAAGAGGATATTTCTTTTCAGGTAACACAGACACGACATGGATGTAACTACGGTTAGGTCCAAGACAGTGGATCCAGTGGTTGTCCACGCACTGGATCAGCCTCTTTGAGTGCACAGCACCTTATTATTTTTATTTTGGAATAGCAGAACATACAGGAGGTGCTTGTGCTGGGTTTTGAGATAAATTACGCACGTGAATGCCTGCTGTGAAAGAAGAGGTATGAAGGAGAAGGTAGGTGATGGAACTGGGCTGCAGTGAGGGGGATGAGGAGTATTGAGAGTGGTGGAGATCACAGTATTACAAGGTTGGAAAGGACCTTTGAGATCATCGAGTTCAACCTATGACCCAACACCTACACCTACTCATAGTTTAAATATTATGACTGTGTAAAACCTGGACTGGAAGAAATGGGCAGGTGACATGAGGATGGGTAGACTGAGTAAATGTGTGCATCAGCCCCGCTTTCTCCTTTCCCTTGCAGATGCCAAAACTGAAGCAGTCTTTTGCCTCTAAAGGAATCCAAAAGCTTTGCACTGTAGTCCCTCAGTTGAGGTAAGGCACAGAATTTCTGGGCTTCTTTGGGAAAGACTGAGTTTCCTTTCCCTGTTCCCTGGGATTCTGGAGGCATTGTCTGAGCCAAGAACAGGGAAAATCTACCTTAGCCTAAGATTCTTTATGTGATTTCTTCTATGTGTGATGGTATCTCCTAAGGAAGAAGAGGAAGGCAAAGAAAAAATTCTGTGTGTCTTTTAAGAGATGTGAGCTCCTGGCTCTAAAAGGATGACAAGGTGGAGAAGAGAGCTCCTGAACGCACGTCCTTAATGCATCCTGAATACAGAAAGGTGCACCTGTAACTGTAGCACCGTGATCCACACACATAGATCTGTACAAACACCCCAATAATCAGAGAATCACAGAACGGTTTGGGTTGGAAGGGACTCTAAAGCCCATCCAGTTCCACCCCCCCTGCCATGGGCAGGGACACCTCCCAACAGATCAGACTGACCCATCCAACCTGGCCTTCAACACCTCCAGGGAGGGGGCAGCCACAGCTTCCCTGGGCAACCTGTGCCAGGGTCTCACCACCCTCAGTGTGAAGAATTCTTTCCTGATATGATCATAAAAGACAGGTACATGTTGCTTAGGAGGATTCCACTGCTCCACTACACCTGCCAGGTACCCCTGCACATATCATTCCTCCTGCCACAGGACTAGGAATAAAGACTGGATGTTTTCCTGGAGTTCTTTCTAATTTTATGAATGTAAGTGCAAAGAAGAAGGAAGATTTATCCCCTTTGTTGTTCTGCAGTCTTTGAAGAGTATTGAAGTCTTCACTGTTTGTTTGTCTTCACCTCATAAGCAAACCAGGTTGTTCTATAACTGTTACCTGCTGTAAATTAATATTTAACCAGCTCTTATTCTACCTGCCTTGTTTTTTCCTCAGGTTGCAATTTGATGTTTGATTCTAAGTCATTCATAAAAATACTAAAATTAAAACTAGGCTGCAAACTGATCAGCAAGAGACAAGAAATTCTGCTTATTAATATTTTCTCTCCATGTTATGTAATGTCTCAGCTGGGTTTTTATTCATTTCATCCATACATATTTTATGAAGAGCTAATTTTTAATCAGAATATTGTGTAATACTAAGTCGAACTCCCAAGAAACCAGAAAAATGATATTATATCCATTGAGTTATCTGTACCAGCTCAACTAGAAATTCTGTCAACGAATAATACCTTGTCAATATGAGGCATATCGTGGTGAAGAATAACATATACAATAACTTTGATTTTTGGTTTTAGACTAAATCTTTTCCCCAAAATGTACACACACACAAAGAACAGATTTATATTTTTTTTTTCCTTCTTTCTGTGATTTAGTCTGGATACTTGAAACCTCGTCCCTCTCCATGATGTCGATGGGTAGGTAACAAGTCTGTTAAACAAGTCTTACGAGGAGCAGCTGAGGGAGCTGGGGTTGTTTAGCCTGGAGAAAAGGAGGCTGAGGGGAGACCTCATCCCTGTCTGCACCTGCCTGAAAGGAGGTGGGAGTGAGGTGGGTGTTGTGCTCTTCTCCCAAGTGACAGGTGATGGGGCAAGAGGAAACGGCCTCAAGTTGCACCAGGGGAGGTTCAGATCAGACATCAGGAAAAATTTCTTTACCAAAAGGGTGGTCAGGGATTGGCACAGCTGCCCAGGGAGGGGGTGGAGTCCCCATCCCTGGAGGGGTTTAACAGACGGGCAGATGAGGTGCTCAGAGATCTGGTTTAGCAGTGGACAGGTACGGTTGGACTCGATGATCTCAAAGGTCTTTTCCAACCAAACAATTGTATGATTCTAACTGAACTCAGGATCTTGAACTATCTCAGGATTTTGAACTATCGGATTGCCATGCCAGCCTCCTACCACCTCTACTCCCAGTATTTCTGCATAAGAACATTTTCTTGTACCTAAACATCTTGTAAGAAATTGAGTCAATTAGAGTAGCACAAAAAGATGGGTTAGATGTTAAACTTACAGAGGAAATATTTTGATACAGTACCTCTCTTCCAAATTACCCCTCATCTTCCTCTTTTCTTTTCTTCCTCCCCCAAGCCATACGATACACAATAGATGAAACAGATGAGTAGGTTCTTTGTGACTCAGAATCTCCCTAAGAGAAAAGGGAAAATGCCTGGTTTCATTTGCTATGGGAATATACTGACTCAGCATAATTTCACACCACTTCTTACTTCTTGCCTGTCCTATGATCCTCATCTACCCACTTCTTCACTCCTTCCTCCTGGACTGACTTAGAAGCTTTTATCACTGTATTTCACAATGAGAGGTTTTGTGGCACAGCCTACAGTGACAGAAATTGGCTCGTATTTCCTTATGCTATTTGTAACACTCTTGCAAAAGAATCTGAAAGACAATTTGTCCTGAACATACTGATTAAACATAGGCACATCCAGGGCAGCCTCATCCATCTTCCATGAAGACCTGATGGTTGTAAAACACGTTGACAACTGTGGGTTACAAAATATATTAAGACAGACTTCCATTTTAACCAAATCAAATCTTTTTAGCTGAAAACAAAGATTTTGGTATCTACACCTTGTAACACAGGCATGTTTTTCCATATAACATCTGGAATAAATTCATCACTTCAAGGGTGATTGGCCATTGGAATGCGCTGCCCGGGAAGGTGGTGGAGTCACCGTCCCTGGAAGGGTTTAAGGGGAGATTGGCTGAGGCTCTTAGTGCCAGGGTTTAGATGATGAGTAGGTGTAGGTGTTGGGTCATAGGTTGGACTCGATGGTCTCAAAGGTCTTTTCCAGCCTTGTGACACTGTGATACTGTGAAATATCTCCAGTGGAAACTGGCAAAATGTGGGTTAGATTCAGTACCTGAAATGCTGTTTTCACTGATAGTTTGGTTGGGTGTAAATGTATTTTTTTAAAAGTTTTGACAAAATAATACTCATGTACATTCCACTGTCCAGCTCAGGATGTCAGTGATGGGGTCACCCATTATTTTATTTATCGCCATATCCCTGATTGTCAGAGGCCGCGCTTCCTAGCAAGACAACTTCTGAAAGCTAATTACGGGTAATGTAACAAAAACTAAACCCCTACCAACTTGGATGCCTCCCCAAGGAGATAACAACTTAGTGCTAGAGCAGACTATTCAGTGCTAATTGTCTTGGATCTAACCATAGTTAGAGGCAATGTGGTATCTGTGATGCCTGAAAAGTCACAATCTCTTCCTTCTGTCAGCTTCCTCGGGAGGTTGATTTCACGGTGTCACAGTATCTCAGTACCATAAGGTTGGAAAAGACCTCTGAGATCATCAAGTCCAACCTATGACCCAACACCTACACCTACTCCTACTCGTCAGCTACACCACAGCACTAAGAGCCTCATCCAATCTCTCCTTAAACCCCTCCNCAATGGCAACAAAAGCAGCCACATAGTTTGCACAATCTGCAGAAAGTAAATATTTTAATACTTGTTATCTGTGATATGTAAGCAGCTAATAAAAATATTCACGGAAAACTGGTTCATATTTATTTAAGATGGTAAAAAAGTGACTTTCAAATAGGACAAAATAAAAGACAAAAATATTCTATAAATGAAGAATCGACAAATGAAGCAATTTTTTTTCCTTTTTTCCTCTTTTCCTGTCTGATGGTAGAGCATGTGCTTTTTAATAAGGTCAGAGAAATATAGCTGTGAACATGGAAATCAAATTAAATGTACTTATTATGGAGATAAAATGACACATAATGATTTCAAATCCTGAATTCTTCCACTACAACACACTCATATGTATTTTTATAAGGGGAAGGTAGATTGACAGAAAATTCTATTTGAGCTTATTTCTACAAAAGCCATTTCAGCCCAGCTGCTAATATGCTGTTTATCCATTAAAGAATGTTGCTATAGTTACAATATGTATTGCAAAAATACTCCGGTAGCATGAGAGTAGAAGAAGAATGCAGAACAAACAAGCTTTCATATCTCGTGTGCTTGTATTTTTTTTAATTGTAAATAAAAGTCAAAGACATGTAGTTAAAAAACCCTTTACTGCTGGCTTTGGTTTGAATTAAAGCTTTAGAAGAGCATTTTTGTACTCAGTGGACCTATTTAAACTTCCCTGACTCAAAGAAAGGCTCCAGTATAAGGGTTTAACTGAAAAAATCACTATAGAATCATAGAAGGGTTTGGAAGGGACCTCAAAGCCCACCCAGTTCCACCCCCCCCGCCATGGGCAGGGACACCTCCCACCACACCAGGCTGATCAAGGACCCATCCAACCTGGCCTTCAACACCTCCAGGGAGGGGGCAGCCACAGCTTCCCTGGGCAACCTGTGCCAGGGTCTCACCACCCTCAGCGGGAAGAATTTCTCCCTAATGTCCAATCTAAATCTTCCCCTTCCAATTTAAAGCCATTCCTCCTCATCCTGTCACTCCAGGCTCTTGTAGAAAGTCCCTCCCCAGCTTTCCTGAAGCCCCTTCAGGTACTGGAAGGTGCTCTAAGGTCTCCCCAGCGCCTTCTCTTCTCCAGACTGAACAACCCCAACTCTCCCAGCCTGTCCTCATGGCAGAGGGGCTCCAGCCCTCGGATCATCTTTGTGGCCTCCTCTGGACCCGTTCCAACAGTTCCATCTCCTTCTTCTGTTGGGGTTTCCAGAACTGGACACAGGACTCCAGGTGGGGTTTCCTGAGAGCAGAGCAGAGAGGAAGAATCCCCTCCCTCGCCCTGGTGGCCACGCTGCTCTGGATGCAGCCCAGGACACGGTTGCCCTTCTGGGCTGTGAGGATTCGCTGCCGGCTCACGCTGAGCTTCTCATTAATGAGCACCCCCCAAATCCTTCTCCACAGGG
>VWPV01002884.1:0-16265 GCA_013389885.1 Geococcyx californianus | reverse complement strand
GACAAAGCACCTTTGTGAAGAATTCAGAAATCTGGGGAACTGTCAATAGAAAGAGGAAAGTTTAGGACTGTGAAATCCAGGCTGAACAGCAAACTGCATGGTTCTTTGCAGAAGATGTCAGACTTTGTTGTCCCATGCGGATTTTCCTGGGCACACACCTAAAACAGAAGGCAACTGCTTGCTTTTCAGTTTAAGTTTGTGCTAGGACAGACTTGGTGGTTTCCCACATCCCTGCATATTTTGCAGGCAGCAGGCAAAGCAGCAGGTCGAGCCAGAGGTGTTCTCCCCTCCATAGCACAGTAAACCTGCTTTTGACAGACACCTATAATTGATAACTGCTGTCTCTGGTTAGGATTGCTCTGTTAGTGAGCAGACGTGGAAATAACAACCTTCAAAGCTCTTAGACAAGGCACTTGCTGTTGCTGTACTGCGCTGCTCTGCTTTCTGTATTGGGCTGGTATTACATTAATTGCAGCCTTGGTACAAAAGATGGATTCAGATGGTGCTGACAGGAAATTGTAACATGGATTATAGGAATCTGCCCGGTTATTTGAAATATGCCTTAAAATGTAGCACACAATATATAAAACTGAAAGCTTCTGGGTGGACATTGTGTTCTGCACAGTTTAATCCGGGCTTTTCCCTCCACAGTGCTGCAGGGAGCGTGGTGGAGCTGCTTGAACAGCGTGTGTGGATATAGATCCTTCTTTTTAGCTCTTTTTAAATTTAGCGCTTGTATCTGCCTCTCTGCTTTAGGTGATTTGGGTGCACGTGAGCGTGAGGAGACACAGGTCCTTGGTCAGATCAGTCACCAGGTTTGAGGTCTGTGAGCATATTAAAACCTAAACTGGTGCAAAACCATTGCTTATTTTGCAGTGCCTTAGCTTTTAGACAATTGCGTTTTGTCTGGTGCCTCCTGAAGAACAGGAATGAAACTCAAACTTGCAATCTCAGAAGGTCAAGTTAGGAATGCGACCGAGAGCAGGAAATCGGTCTCTGGCTAGCCAGGGCTGGACTACCTCTCGGCCTGAGAGCTGGGGTTGTTCAGCCTGGAGAAGAGAAGGTTCCAGGGAGACCTTAGAGCAGCTCCCAGTACTGAAAGGGCTCCTGGAAAGCTGAGGAGGAGCTTTTTAAAAGAGTCTGGAGTGGCAGGATGAGGGAGACCAGTTTTGAGCTGAAAGAAAAGAGATTAAGATGAGATCTTAGGAAGGAATGTTTTCATATGAGGGTGGTGAGAGCACAGGTTGCACTCTGAGGAGAGATTGCCCAGCGAAGCTGTTGCTGCCCCATCCCTGGCTGCATGGGGCTTGGAGCCCCCTGATGCAGTGGGAGGTGTCCCTGCCCATGGCAGTGGGTTGGAACTGGATGGGCTTTGAGGTCCCTTCCAACCCAAACCATTGCAAGATACTATGATAATCAGAAGCCGTGACGTCTCCTTGAATAGCTCTTCTTCAGTGCAGAAGGCAAAATAGTGTGTCTATAAAAAATATAATAAATATACATGTACGTGACATATATAAAATAAAAAATATATAAAATGTATGATGTATGTATGTAATATATATATGTGTGTGTGTATATTTCTCCTTTATTAGTGGTCCACAGCACTCCAGGAAGACACAATTGAGGTAACTGAGTGAATGGCAAGGAAAAAGGGCTCAAAATCTAAGATCCTGTGTTAAATGAGAAAAATTGGAGGCAATTTGATTGTCAATTCTTTGACTTTTAGTCTACTAGGGTTCTGGGGCAGAACTTAAGACATTTCCTGGTGTATAGTTCTTATTGAAGTTGTCCTGTACTTTCTTACCTGCCTTGAGCTGGTAGTGTCCATGTGATGGAACTGGAGGCTTCTTCACAGGTGGCTGTAAAGATGTGATGGATCCTGATTGGCATCAGGAAATGCTGATTTAAAAGCGGGGAAAAAAAAAAAGAAACCAAAAGAAGGGAAAAAAAGTTGTGAGTGGGAAAGAAAGGTCAGGAGAGGGTGTGTAACAACATCTATTCCTTTTCTGGGACAAAATAGTTAAAGCATCGGAACACCTGCTGTGATTTGGTCATATGTTGGAACTCCCCTTTAAGTGAAAACTTTTCCCAAAAAGGATGCTTTGCAGAGAGTTGCTTTGCAGCACTTGCATATAAAAGAGCTTCAAAAGAAGGCAAATGATTAAAATTCATATGTGACAGCCTCTAATTTTTCCAGTGACCAGCTCTTTAGAAACTCCGTGCATACCCAGTGTGAGACTAAGCGCACTCAGTTCATTGAAACAATATTGTTTTAGGCAAAATACACAGCATGGAGTTAATTTGCTCCAAGTGCTGCTATCAGAGGCGGTGGAATCAAGTGTTGGGTGTTGGAAGGATGGGCTATTTAGTGATCATTAATGGATGAGGCTGTGTGGTTCAAAGCAATTTGTGCTTTGGGGCATGTGTTATTTGCTGGGCAATGCAACTGCCTCCTCCTCTGGTCTTGCTCTCTGCCCTGCTGATACTACCTGGTGAGGTGCATTGGGTTTTGGTGTCTTTTACACCTTTGGATGCTGCAGAAGGCATCTTGCACTCCTGAAATTGCGGTAAATTTTTTGGAGGAGCATCCAGGATGGCCTGGATAGCCAGCGCAGCTGCCAGTGCCCTGGCTGATTGCTTCTTGCTTTTCTTAGAGGAACAAAAGATCCCTTGTGTGCCCATATCCCGGTGGTGGCTCTAATTTCTGTGTGTGTCATCACTCTGGGCAGAAGCCTGGAGCTTAGCAAATATTCCACTTGAAACTTTATTTCTGTTGTGGTCAGTTCGAGCAGCTTTCCATGCATGGGCAGGGATTGTTCCTCACTCCTCACCCTGACCCACATTCCTCGTGATGAATATGTCCCATCAGTTGTGCCCAGTCCCATGGAGGAGACTGAAATTTGCAGGTGTGACAGTGCAACACCAGTTTCCCATTCCCAGTTCAAGGTTAGGTGTTCCCCTTTGTGCCTACAGCCCCGATTTTCTTCTCCTCAGCTATCCCAGCTCAGCTTGTTGGTGCGGTCACCGTGTTGTCTCCTGATGCTGAGCTGAGTCTATTGGGAAGATCACTGAAGCCTGCTACAGTAGTGAATATATTTGGGTGGCCTTTCTGATTTTGGCCCCTGTCTCTTCCTTTTTGTAGACTCACAGAATGGTTTGGATTGGAAGGGACATCAAAGCCCATCCAGTTCCACCCACTGCCATGGGCAGGGACACCTCCCACTGGGTCAGGGGGCTCCAAGCCCCATCCAACCTGGCCTGGAACACCTCCAGGGATGGGGCAGCCACCGCTGCTCTGGGCACCCTGGGCCAGGGCCTCCCCACCCTCACAGCAAAACATTTCTGCCTAAGATCTCATCTCTGTCTCCCCTCTTTAAGATTAAAACCGTTCCCCTCATCCCATCCCTATTCAAGAGCCCCTCCCCAGCTTTCCTGGAGCCCCTTTCAGCCCTGCAAGGTTGCTCTAAGGCCTCCCTGGAGCCTTCTCCTCTCCAGGCTGAACAACCCCAACTCTCCCAGCCTGGCCTCACAGCAGAGGGGCTCCAGCCTTTAGATTATCTCAGTGGCCCTTCTACTTTTGCACCAATTGAGTTCACTCTGGGCACAGGTCAGAACTTGCTGCTCCAAGAAAGAACTTCCTAATGCCTTTTTTCTAAAAAAAACCCAAACCCATGCATTATACTTAGTAAAAACCAAAGCTGATCATCACTGGGTGACAGGAGTATGCTCCGTGAACAACTTTGCTGTGGCCAGTGAGGCAGGAGGATGTTGAACATGGGTAGCAGGGAGTGAATCCTCTGCTCAAATCATAAATCAAATGGCGAAATAAATGCTTTCTTATATATTCTGTGTATTTTCCAGTTTGCACATCTGGATCTTGCCATAATAGCAATATAATATCACACATGTGGACCTCTTTAATTAGCAGGAGTCCATATCAGCTAATAAAGAAAAAATAAGTGCAGTGTTTGCATCTTACAGTGGAAAAGATTTTAGGTAATAAAGGACTTGCAAAAGCCTCCTGAGATGTGTGTGGACTGGGTCAAGTGCCATGCTCTTTATTCTCTTGTGCATCATCAGGCTGATGCTTTCAGAGATACATGGTGTCTGCAAAGTTATTCCATGTGACCAGATAAAAAAAATCATCATCTCACCCAGGTATAACTCTGCTAAATTGGAAATTTTTAACAATCAGGAGCATGAAGGGGCTTTGCAGACCTGCACTGATTTTTGCAGTGTTGGTCGTAAAACAAGTGACCTATTGGTTAGACAAGAGTTTCATCCTTCCCAGCAAGAGGATCTCCTTACAGTGTGGTTGATAGCTGTTGCAGGAGACATAAAATAAGAAATGCAGAACTAATTTGGTTCCTATGGGGCTGCTGGGGGGAGACAATGAGACTGGTGAAGGGGCTGGAGCACAGGGGTTGTGGGAGCGGCTGAGGGCCCTGGGGCTGTTTGTCCTGGAGAAGAGGAGGCTGAGGGGAGACCTCATCGCTCTCTGCAGCTCCCAGAGAGGAGGCTGTGGGGAGGGGGGGGCTGGGCTCTGCTCCCAGATGACAAGTGATAGCACGAGGGGAAATGGCCTCAGTTTGTGCCAGGGGAGGTTTAGATTGGATATTTGGAAAAATGTCTTTCCTGAAGGAGTTGTGAAGCCCTGGCAGAGGCTGCCCAGGGCACTGGTGGAATCTCCATCCCTGGAGGGCTTCAAGAAACACATAGATATGGCTCTTGGGGGTAGAGATTAGTAGGCATGGTGGGGCTGGGCTGATGGTTGGACTCACAAGTCTTTTTGAACCTTAATGATTCTGTCATTCTGTGTAGCTCCAGCACAGGTCTTTATGACTCAGCTGATGCCAGACGGGCCCTGTTGTCTGCCGTTCAAACCAAGGTCAGCATCTGCTGTGTGATTCCTAAACTACAAATTCGATAGAAATAATCTGTGTCTTGAAGAGATGCAGGTGCTGATGGGGCTGCGCGTGGCCACCACTTCTCTCTTTTCTGCTCTGAGGTGTAAGAGCTGGAAAAGAGCAGAAAGTGCGGTACCAAGAGAGACAGGGAGGGCTCTGTCTATGTGTGTTTGTGTGTGAGATATATTTTGATAGAGCTTCAAATCTCAAGCTTTACAAGAGGATTTAAAACCATACAATTAGAGCATGGGTAGGAGTTAAAAGAGAGATTAACCCCCAACAGAGATGCAAGAGGAATCAGACTGACACAGTAAATAAGGCTGGATGCTGTGTAATACTAAAGGCAGGGAAGGCTTCCTGATGAGTGAGGTGGGCTTGGAGGGGTTGATCTGTGCTGGTGCTTAGCAGGGGTTTGCAGCAGGTACTGTCTCAAAAAACCAAAGCTCTGGTTTAAAAAAAGAATCAAGAGGACATAAACCCTCATTATCTTTGAATTTTGGAAGGGGGAAAAGCAAGGGGGATCTGTTCTGTTCGGAGTTAACGGTGGGACTGGGAGGAGGTTTGGAAAAGCTGACCCATAAACATGCCAGTGCTGGTGTTAGACATCAAGGCTTGCAAAAGCAAATGGAAGCAACTTCTCCAAAGGTGATATAAAGGAAAAGAATGGGGGAGAAGCCAGGAAATGTTTCCCAAGGACTTAAGGAGGCATCTCTTCCCTCCAGTCTAATTTGCGCTACTATGGAAGGGGGCAGAGATGCTCTGAGGACAAAGGCTGACTAAATGATCTTTTTCTTTTTTAAGTTTGAGGGCAATTTGGAATGAGAATGATGCAGCTTTAATCATAAATGAGAGATCCCTTGCATAAAAGTCATAAATACTCTTAATGGCACAGCACTGGCACAGGAGAGCTTAAGGTACAGAAAGGTCAGTGCCTGACTAAGAGTAATGATTGTGTGTCTGAAATATCACTGGTTTGGAAGGAGTTGCAATAGGCTTTATCTGAGACTTAATTACTGCTACCATGCTGGATAACTGTTTGAGCTCTGGGGTGTGAAAGCTGTAACACCAAATATCATCAAACAATCAAAATGGTGTTTATGAGCATCATAATTACATCAGAGCACAAACACTTGCAATTGCCCTTGCCCACCTCTCAGCCACTGCTTGACATCCCATGTCTTCACTGAAGTTCTGGACATCTCAGGATGGAGAATCCAGAGTGCATGCCCAAAAGTCAACAATCCCATCCATTTGTGAAAATCACTTTACTGGGTTTTCCTAATGTATTTCAACTATAATTAATTAGATTGTAGTGTAGAAGTTTTGCAAGCATTGTTGGCTGATAGTGGTCAAGGTGACGAAGCCTGCAGGAAGGACCTTCTTTCTGGGACGGTCATGGGGTGGAAGAACAATTGACTTGTTCTCCTGGTGCCTGCAGAGCATCTTCTGGGGTAGCATCTCACAAGCTTGGGGAGAAGAAAGCCAGCATGATTCTTGCCTGTGTGTTGCTTTTTTGGGAGGATACAGTACAAAGACTTCTCCATCTGCAGTGCTTCACAGGGGCTAGCTGCTCGGAGTGGCTTGGATTGGAGCCAGAGATGCTCCCTGGTGCGATCCCAGTGCAGAAAAGAGCATCAGGGTGCCAGAGAGTTGGTAAAATTGGCTGGGTGAGTGTTTTGCTCTCATTAGAAACAGTGCACAAAAGAACTGCTGACCTCGTTTTAGTGTAGCCAAGGAGCTCTGTGCTTCTCCTATGGGATATGCAAAGCATAAATCCTGGGAGAAGGTCATCCTGCCTGCCTGCCCTCAGGAATTGATAGAAAGACTGGAGACAGCTCAGCATTTTGCAGAAACTTTGAGTACGCAGGATTTTCCTTGCTTTTGAAGGGACATTTCCAGCTGGCTGCACAAAGCAGTCCGGAGAGAAAGCACCTTAATGAGCTGGGACCAGTGGAACTCCCACAGCTGCCGCAGGAGTAACTGGTTTGCTGGAGCATCACATAAAAGCGCTCTGACCTCTGCAAAGATATCTTAATTGCACCCTAGTATTTGATCTCAACGTTAGAAATGTCAGATTGATATGAGTGTTAAATCGTGTTTTACAGAGGGAAAGTAACGCTTTCTGCTGCGGGTGAGCGCCATGGAAGATAAGGTTAATTTGCACATTACCTGTGCTTTGAGCATCAAGCTGTATGCTCATCCTTTTCCATTCATGACCTAACTGGCACATTTAGCCTTTTTCCCAGCAATCAGGAGATTCAAGCTCATATTTTCTCTCTGGCTTCTTGCTAAAACCAAGGTGTGTGTAAGAAAATTGGCTAGAAAACTGTGCAGGATGGACCCCAGGGGGTCCAATGTGTCTTCTTGAGTAAGACCCTGGATGGGCTGTACATGATCTAATATCCCCCAGGGAAACCTGCAACAGCTGAGTGTTGTTAAACCACGCTTGAGTGTTGCTGAAATTGGATATTTCTGTTCTCTTTCTCTGGTTTGTTACGTTATGGTGCAATGTTATCTTTACAGTTGTGGTGGTACTGCAGTGGGGAGGTGCTACAGAAGCTCTGGCTGTTTCTGGCCAAAGTATATTTTGAAGCTGTGATGTGGCCCATGTGGGTGTAAGTTCTTGATGGAAAAATTCATTCTCCTTGTGGTGTTGGGCTGATGGTTGGACTCCATAATCTTAGAGGTGTTTTCCAAATTTAATGATTCCATGATTCTCCCCCATCAGTAGAAGCCACTGCATAAGAATTATCTACCTTGAAAAAAAAGAAGAAAAAGAAAAAGTTGTGTAATGCATGCTATTTGTGAAGTGTGCAGTGTAAGAAAAGACCCAGATTAATATATAGCACTTGAAAACCCATCCTTATGTTGTTGCTGACTTTAGCAGCTGCAGCGTAAAACATGCATGTGCAGCAGATGTTTGATAATGGAAACAGAAAGTATGTCCTTAAACACTCTTGTTCGGTTGGACGCTAAATTATGTCTTCTTAAGTTTCAATGAGGGAAAAATCTGACTACCCCAAAATTGTGTTTTCATGTTTGCATTGGACGACGAAGCCAGACGTGGTATTCTAAAAACTCAAATTAAAGTCAATGAATAAAACAAGCTGCTACTCCTGTTTTCAGCAGTGATACTGCTCCAAATTGCAGTTATCCCATGGAAACTGGAATGGTTCTTGGCTTCAGCAGCCTCCTCTCAGATTTACAAAGCTACAAGGCTTTGAGTTTTATCTTCACAGTGTGCAACTTCTGTCTGTTTGTTTGAAGGCAGGATTAGACCGTCTTGGTTCTTTATTGCTGTCGTTAGCACTGGGGGGGATGCAGTGCAATGGTAATTTAATTATTGCATTTTTATATGTTGCTGACAACACAGTGTAACAGCTACACCAATTTTTAGCCTGCAAAGCATTGTCAATACATAGAATCATAGAATCATTAAGGTTAGAAAAAATGTCCAAGATCATCAAGTCCAACTGTATTAGAGCCTGTTGTGCATCGGGCCTTTGTGGGTGCTCTTGTGGTCAGGCTAAATTCAAACTACAGTAGTTAAAGCATTTTTAATCTTCAGATTGCTTTATGAACACTAATCCTCTCACCGGCCCAAAGGATGTAGGTTAAATATGATTTCCACAATCAAAATACAGAGAGACTCATTGACTCTTTCCACAACATGGAGAATTAGTGTCGGATCTGGGATTAAAGCCAGAGTGACCCTTGATAATTATTCACAGGGTCTGGCTCTGCCCTTGTTTGCTTCAGATGTTTTTCCCTCTCAGAGGAGCCATGTTTCTAGTGCAGCTGGTTTTGCTCTCATTGTTCAGATCAAGGCAAACTTGTGCAGTGGTTTGCTTGGGCTGCTGGTGCCACTGTTGGTTTTCTGAAGCTATGATTGTGAAAACAAGCCCTGCAGGATCCTGGCTTTGGATTACTGTTTTAAAGAAATATTACTTTGGAAAAAAATCTGACTGTGATTTAGGTCTGGAGAATAGATTTGCTGTCAAATATTCCTTCTTTCAAGTGTCTTGATGAAAGCTGGTGTTCTTGGATATGTATGCGTGTACTGAGATGTCCCCTATCTCTTCTTGACAGACAAAGGGGTGGTGGGAACTGGTGGTGGCAACTGTCACAGTCCTTTGGTTCAACACCCATTCTGTCGCCATGGCTTCACCATCCCCTTTCCAATAGTGAGGAATTTCCAGGGATGTTCAGGTTAATTGGTGGGAAATCCTGTACTACGAAGACTCATGACATTGCCGGGCTGAGAACTGTACATGGAAACACTGAGCAGTGCTTTGCCCCTGATGTCTTGGATGCAACTAAAATTGGATGCAGCTCTTCGTATGGATGGAGAGCTCTAACCAGCTGGGTAGGCTGGAAACTTAGACATTTTCAGAGACCTTTCCCAGGCTTTTTGGAGGCACCTCCAAGGGTAGTGGTATTTTCTGCATTGCTGCAGGTGAAGGACTGACTGCATAAACCAACAGGGAAATCAGTTTCCTCTGTGCAAAGGCTGGTAATTAGCAGCTAGTCCTAATCTGCGCAGGTATCTGTTCAAAGTGCCCTTCCTCTGCATAGACAACTGACTTTTTTTTGTGCCTTGGGCAGCACCGTTAGAAGTTATGTTAATGAAAAAAAGTCTGTTGTTTTTCACATATGGTAAAAACTCCAGTGACTGCCTCATTGGTTTTGCTGAGCCCACCCTTCTCTCACTGCCTGTGTGGCCAAGAATGAGAGTGTTGATGGCTATTGCTCATAACATAATGAATGTCCGTAAAAAAACAGAGTTATATTACTTGTTTGCATAACTCTTAGTGAGCAGGTAACACTGCATGAAGAGGCTGCACTGAAATAGCACAAGTGAAGAAAACATTCCGACTGCACAGATGGACGGTAGTCCATAGGCTCTATCAGATGCCACCAACACTTGCAGCCCTCAGCTTTGGAGGTGCTGTTGCCCCTTGCATTGAGGAAATAATCCTGGCCTTTGTTCTGCTTATACTTGTGCACCATGATCGTTTTGTAAGCATCCCTAATGGATGGAGGCTGTACCTCAGATCATGGTATTAGTTTTCCAGACTGAGGGTCATTCTGGAAGGCTACTCTGGGGGAGGTTTAGATTGGATATTAGGAAAAATGTCTTTACTGAAACAGTGGTGAGGCATTGGAAGAGGCTGCCTAGGGAGGTGATGGATTCTCTGTCCCTGGAGGGGTTCATTAACCATGTGGCCATAGCACCTGGGGACAAGGTTTAGCAGGCACAGTGGCATTGGGCTGACAGTTGGACTGGATGAACTTAGGGAGCTTTTCCAACCTCATTGATTCTAAGTGAAGGCGCAGAATTACTGCAGGGGTGGAGGTTGGGGAACTGCATCTTTGAGTGGCTTTTATCTGGTTTTGAGCTGTGGCAGTGGCATGTGGTGGGAACAGCATCTTCAGCTGTTGTTGGAGCCTAAGCTCCATTGCATATCCCATGTTGCTGGATGAGTGTGAGCATGTTGCAAGCTGGCGTGTGTGCGTTGTGTGAGCTGTTGGCAGCAGGAAGGAGAGCACTGATGGGTGTTGTAGCAGCATAACAAGCCACAGTAGCAGCCCTGGGGTGAACAGGAGCCATGTAATGCCCAGGAGGAGATGTGACAGCACAGTGTGTGCAGCAGAGCTGGTTGGTATTCATAGCATCATAGAATCTTTGGAAAAGTCCTCTAAGATCAGCCAGTCCAACCATCAGCCCAACATCACTGTGCCAACCAAACCCTGTCCCAAAGTGCCATGTCTACACAGTTTTTGAACCCCTCTAGGGACGGAGACTCCACCATTGCCCTGGGCAGCCTCTGCCTGGGCTTCACTACTCCTTCAGTGAAGAAGTATCTAATCCAAACCTCCCCTGGTGCAACTTTAGGCCTCTCATCCTATCAATTCTTATCTTGGAGAAGACACCAACTTCACCGCAACCTCCTCTCTGGGAGCTGCAGAGAATGATGAGGTCTCTCCTCAGCCTCCTCTTCTTCAGGCTGAACAGCCCCAGGGCCCTCAGCTGCATCTTATTTTATCCAGGCCTTCTTTCCTTAATACTTATCTTCTGTGCTGATACTGCCAAAATTGACTGTATTTCATACAGACATGTTCCTCACTGCACCTGCCCAACCAAAAAATATTTTACTATTTCTTATTCCATGCTGAGTACAAAAAAAGTCCTGCCTGGTTTTAACTGTTCTGCTCACTGAGCAGGCTCTTTGCTACCAGCTTCTCTGTGGGGTTAATCTGTCTTTCCCTGCTGGCACCAGTGGCTGGTTAACTTGTATCTCAAAGAAGCTGAAGTCCTTGCAACCTTTATTCCTGAAGGCATGTATTCGTGAAGTTGGAAAAAAAATGTCTGAACACACATTTTCCACCAAAATAATAACAGAAGAGACATGCTATTCCAGTTGCAGGAGCTGGAGTGGCCTTGCTAGGAAGCCAGCAGGGTTTGTTTTTTTTGTTTGTTTTGCTTTGCTTTGCTTTGCTTTCCTTTCCTTTTTACTCTTTTACTTTTACTTTTACTTTCTAATATAATACAACTCCCTAAATTTTCTTGTGCCATGGACGAAAAACGTGACCTGGCAGGGAGGCAGTAAATATTGTGTTGCCATGGCTTCTATCCCTCGACTCAGTAGCATTTGGAAAAAATGATGGCACACTTGAAGACACACCTGAGGGAGAAATAAACCACTCAGGATGCCACACAAAAGGCAGTTTGTGTTGGGACCTGAAGCTTGTGGAGATTATGGGTTTGGAGAGTTCCTTGTGTGGACTCTCTGGTGGGTTGCTCTCTGCCCCCTGCAGCCAGGCACACCCCAATAGCTGATACATTACAAACAAGGTCAAAATCAGTAAGGAGAGATCTTAATTATGTGTCTTAGATAGAGAAACAGGCTATAAAATATTATTATGCCTTGTAGGCAGTGTTGACTGGATGCCAAGTAATGCGTAATTCCTGTTTTTTGAGCTTTGTTGGATCATTCAACTGAAGAGTCTTTCCCAGAGTAGCGTAGTTTTCATCTTCTGGCTTAAGGAAAAAAAGTGGGAGGGAAATGTTTTCTGAAAAATGCTGCTTGTCAGGCTGAGAAAGATAAGAAGCAGTAATTCTCAAGTAACTTTTAGGCAAGTGCAGATCCGAGCAAAGCCACCTTTGCATTGGCAAAGCTCATTTTGCAGGAGTAGTGCTTAATGGCACAGATCTTGGTTGTCAGCTCTTTCTTCTGCTTCTTCCTCACCTCCAAAGAAGGATGGCCCGTTCTTATCTTCTCGCAGGCTGTGACAAAGCCTCTGCTGTGGCCAATGTGGGACGTTCACAGCTGGAACTCAGTAGGTCCAGAAGGATGATCAAAGAGGATGTGAAACTTCTCACCTACTTTAACTAAAGATAGAATGAATCATAGAATCATGGAAAGGTTTGGGTTGGAAGGGGTCTTGAAGATTATTCAGTTGCAACCCCCGTGCCATGGGCAGGGACACCTTAACGACACTGGTCCCAGTGTGGATCCCTGAGGAACGCCACTTGTCACTCGTCTCCACTTGGACATTTAGCCGTTGACCTGAGCTCTTTGAGTGCAACTGTCGAGCCAATTCCTTATCCGCTAAGTGGTCCATCTGTCAGATCCATGTCTCTCCAATTTAGAGACCAGACTGTCATGTGGGACAGTGTTGAGTGATAAATCACTACCATCACCTGTCCTGGGAACTGCTGCTATAGTTTAGCCAATCTATTTCTATTTTTGGTGCTTACTCTTCCTTCCCCACTTTGGAGCGGGTTCTGTTTTTGCCTCGTAGGGTTTATGTCTCTGGTGGCTTGAGCTAGAAAAAGAGCTTTACCACTCACCCATGGAAGCCTAAATGTGCAAGACCAGCATGCTGGCAGCCCCATGCCCCGATCCTGCCAGCTGGCTGCCTGAGGGAAGTCACAGTGGCTTTGCCAAGACATGCATAGGCCATGCAGTCGTGACTTAGCAAGTCCTGGATAAGATGTGTGGGTTGTCCCCACCCAGGGTGAGTCACCAGTAACACCAGCTCTGGGTTGCTGGCGGCCTAGGTAGGGATGTGCTCAGTTCACAGCTGGTATTTCAAGATCAACTGTCTAAAAGCTGGAATGGTTGGAGGTGCCTCTTGCCTACCTACTGGTGGATGTCCAGGAGGACAGTGGAGCTGGCCAGGGAGTGAATTAAGATGTATTTTATGAATTGATCACTGAAAAATATGGAAATTACTGGAAATTGACACCAGTCCTCTCCTGCTGGGATTGTTATAAATGTTAGAATCGGGGAAAGGTGTGAGTTGGAAGGGAACTTCAAGCCCATCCAGTTNTACTGGGAGGCTGCTCCCCAGAGCCTTCTCTTCTCCAGGCTGAACAACCCCATGTCCTCATCTGTAAAGTTAGACCATTGGCGTGACTCGCAGCCTTTTGCAGCTCCCTGTGTGCTCCCCGTCAGCTGCAAGCCTGCTTTCATCCAAAACCACTGAGGTTTCATTTGCACAGCTTCTTGTGAAGGTTTTTTCTGCCCCCTAGAAGGAATTGAGATTTCCATGCCTGGCAGTAGGAAGAAAGTAATGGTGCGGTGTTGCAGCACATTTGTATTTTTGTTGAAAGTGTAGGAGTCGTATATGGCAATCATTTAGCCTCTGTTCTCACCTCTCACTGCTGTAAACTTGAGCTGAGTGTCTTGGATTGAAATGTGGTTTTATTGTATTTCCTGATGTCAGGCAAACGGCAAGGTGTAAATCTATTTTTGTGCTCGTATATACTCGTATATAGAATTTTGTGTGCTTGTGCCTAGCCGTGACTCATGGAAGTCAGGTAGACTCCAGTCTTATTTAAAAACACAATCTGTTTTGTACTTACAGCTTACCCCAATAGCTCTGATAGTTTGAGAGCTTATATCAAATCCTGCAGTGAAAACTGTCTGTTTCCCAAAGTCTGTGGGCAAACTGCAGGGGTGCTGGGTTTGCTGTGTGGCAATGACACCCTAGGGAGCGGATCCCATTCCATCACATGCACTTGCTCCCTGTGCCGGCAGATCTTTGCCTAGAGGGATGTAGTTGTCTTCAAAATGAGCTCCTCTTAACTGCCTTAGCCCTTGCAGCTCAATTAAACAGATTAATTATTGGGACGTATCTTGTGGGTACAATGTTGTGAGTCTGTTATGGGAAGAAGTGGGTATTTTAATATAGCCACGATGACTTGTGTAAGGGTTTTTTTTTTGTGTGAATAATTAATTTTGCAAGTAGAAGAAGGCATTTGGATGAGTCTTCTGGTCCATGCAGGGCTTGAAAGCTACACAGAGTGTCTCCCCCTCAACTTCCTCATGCAGAGTCCCATGCCCTGTAGGTGTCTGGTGTTCTGTGCTACTTCTGATGGCATCAAAGCTGCTCCTGTGACCTGGCATCGGCCTGAGCATGGGCAATCAGTGGCTTCTCCTGTTGTGGCTGGAGAAGGGTTTGCATCAGCCCCTTGGTGCCAGGATAATGCTTTGCACTCCTGTGGAGCATTTTCATACAAGTACATGAAAATGTCTGATGTGTATTTGCTTAGTGACAACTGCCAGGAATTGCTTTCAAACTCTTTATCCTCTTTTTCTTACTCCTTGGTCCCAGGGCACTTTGGAGCAGTGACTTAGAATCAGGCAGGATTTGGGGTTGAACAGGTGGTGTGAGTCTGATGTCGGAGACATGTTTTGTATTGTTTTTGTTGAAAGTTTTGACCAGGTTTTGGGATATGTATGAAAATATGGACGTTTGTATAATTCCATAATGAATTAAAAGACTTTTGCTATTTCCTAATTTTAGGGTGATTTATTTCACAACTACATTATTTTTAACATACTTAGAGCTTAGAGGAGCCTTTCTGGGTATCTCTGTTTTAATAGCTGAGCAATAGGCTACTCAAACAAGTTTTACAACCAGTTGCCTGTGATATAAGACCTGAGGGAATGGCAAGAATATGTACTGGAGCAGCGTTAGTTTAGATATTAGGAATAGATTCTTCCCCCAGAGGGTGGTGGAGCACTGGCACAGCTCCCAGGGAAGCAGGCACAGCCTGACAAGATTCCAGAAGCCTTTGGCCACCACCCTCAGACACACGGGGTGAGTGTTTGGGTGTCCTGTGCAGGGACAGCAGTTGGACTCGATGGTCCCTGTGGGTCCCTTCCAACCCAGGGCATTCTCTGATTCTGTCATTTGTTGAGCAAAATCTCAAATGCTTGAATGAAGGTACTGGGGGGAAAAAATCAAATGTATAATGTTCTCTGGATAAATGTCAAGCAGCAGAGATTTTCATTGTGGTGTTATGAGGAACAGGCTTCTCAATGCTGGGCTACATGCTTGAGGGGTGAAGAAAGCAGCAGTACTTCTTGCAGCGGTTCATCTCTGGATGTGTTCACAAGGCCTTGGAGATGGTTGGGAGATGTTCAGGTTGTCCCTCACATTTTAGCTGAGATGTGTCACAATTTTGTGTTATTCACCTTTGATTTGCTAGAGTTTAGAATAAATCCATCATCTCTAATGTAGGAGAAGGAGGCAGAGACATGTGAAGATTGAAAATCATTGCAAACAAACTATTAACAAGAAAACAGATTAACTTACGAAAGCTTTTCTTCTCTACCACAACAGGGATGAGAAGAACCAGTCCATCATTGTGAGTGGGGAGTCAGGTGCTGGAAAGACAGTCTCTGCCAAATATGCCATGCGCTTCTTTGCAACTGTTGGAGGTTCTGCCAGCGAGTCCAATATCGAAGCCAAAGTCCTTGCGTCAAGCCCGATTATGGAGGTAAAAGCTGCATAATTTCATTTGTCCAGCTTGCAGTCATCACTGTGTCACAAAACCAGTGAGGGCTGTAGAGGCTTGTGAGTCAGACCTGATATGAAACCTCACAGCAGCCCCAAGCTGGCCTGAAAATACACAAATATTCTGATAACCTCTGTTTAACCCGCCCCAATTGCTCCTCAGCTTGATAGTTTTGAAGCTGAGCCTGTACATGCCCAGAATGGCTCCAAGAGCTTCACTTCAACAGAGCTCCAGAGTGGGGAGCCTGAGTATATATATATGTAAAAATTATAATCAATATATATACTATATATACACAAATATATTAATTATATTAGGTATAAAATATTAATTATGTATAATTAATATTTTATATAACTACAATGATATACATAATTCAGATTTTGTCTTCTTGTTAGTCCTCTTACCACTGCATGGTACCTCCTGTTCTTTAACTGTATAGGCATGAAACAGAGGAGAAAGGGATTGCTTTTTTGCAAGGAGAGGCTCTTTACTCAAGGACTGCAGTAATAGGATGAGGGGAATGAGTTTAAGCTGAAAGA
>VWPV01002883.1:0-51885 GCA_013389885.1 Geococcyx californianus | reverse complement strand
TTTTTTTTTTTATTTTAATGCAACCCATATCTTTCACTGTAAGAACAGTTGCTTTTTACCATGTGAAAAAATACCTAATAATACCAGAGTTGATGATTTGTGGTGGCGTTAGTAGTTGGCAAATAACATTTCAGCAGATGCAAGACTATCTGTGAATTGTGAAATGAAACATTTTCTTGTTAACAAAATGGTTGGATGTATTATTTCCAGGAAGAAGGAGAAATAAAATGGAAAGTAAAGGTGTATTAGTAACTTAGGAAGAGTCATCATTCATAGAAATGTTACTGTCTTATATTGTGTGTAACAATCAGTGCATCAAATTCCTGTTTTCAGACTTCTTATTCTTGCCATTTTGTCCTGTGTTTACCTGACAGCTGAAATCTTTCATCTGGGAAGGATGGATAGGTGCAAAAGGACTATGTGACTACTTTGCATCAATGGGGTTTCCATCTGCCTTGCTTGCTTGCAGTGGAGTACTGAAAGCTTTTTCAGTATTTTCTTGAAGTTCCTGACTCTGTTTATCGATGATAAGACAGCTTTGCTTGCTTTTTTTGGAGATCTGAAGAAGACAACTTGACTAGCTAAGGACAGAATGCCTAGAAAAAATAGGGTTTGGGTTTTGGTTTTAGGTGATTTTCCACTTTTAAAAGGCAAAAAAACATATCTGAGGGGGAAAAAAAAAGACATGAGATAAAATTCCCAATTCAGTGTAAGATGGTGAAACGAAAGGTGTAAAACTGTATTCTTTGCTGTTGATTGAACATTTTCATCAGAGGTGATTTCCTTTAGCCAAAGGAGATTGGTTTTTCATTTACACAGGGCCTTAGAATAGCTGTATTTCTTTTCAAATTTCCTCTTAAAAACGTGTACAGGGGACTTCTCTACATATATAGGTAGTCTCGATTATTTCTTAGCTTTAAACTTCGGCTGTAGAGTGGAAACAGTAAAATAAAAACAAAAGCAAATGATTTTTCTAGAACAATTGTGTCACACAAAGAGCTATTCAGAAATTCCTGTTGAGCTGTAAGTGGGCTCCTGTGTCAAATCTGAGTGTTAAAGAGCTCGACTACACATGAAGGTTAATCAGTTTCTCCAAGGAAATGAAGCTGTTTGTATGTTTTATTACTTTAGGATTGAAATATCAAATTGTTCTGTTTTGTGAGGATGAGGGCAGAAATTACATGCTCAAAACTGAGACATTCTGGGATATGAAATACACAATAGGTCTGTTTTCAGGATTTTTTTTTTTGCTTATCTGAACAATTTTTGGCTACAAATCGAGCAGCCTTAGTTTTAAATCACAACCACCTTTTTATTTTTTATTTTGCCCCTCTTTATTCCTTCTCTCTCATTTCAAAGTGGTTCCTATAATACAGAAGCAAACTCACTGGCTGACACGTGTGATGGAAACTGCTTTAGATTTTGCTGTCAGGATGTGTGCAACAGGCATTTCTTCAGTGTCGCAGAAACCTGAAAAAATAAAATCAGAATGGGTGGTGTTGCTTTGTCTGTCACTCCTGCCCAGTGTCGCGGCTTCTACTGGCATTGACAAAACCTGCAGCATGGTTGCCACTCGGCTTGTAAAGAAGTAAGATTGCAGAGCCTCTCAACGTGGAGGAAAAATGCCGAGGCTGTGTTGGGGGCTGCTGTCGTTGAAGACCTGTGCTCATTTGCCATAGCTGGAAGATGAGCAATGAGCGAGAAGGTGGGTATTGAAACACTTGAAGTTCATGCCGCATCCATGTCTCTTGTATTGGTTCAGAGAGAGGAAAGAAAGAGAATACCCTGTTGGGTTTTTATTTGTTTGTTTGTTTTTGTTGGGTTTTTCTTGTTTTCATCCCAGGCCGATACCTTAATGGGTTGGGAATTGCAAGGCAGAAGTAGATTATTGTTGAGATGTCACCCTCATGTTGCCCCACCTCTACTGAAAATCTCTTCCTGTAGATGTAAGAAAATTATTTAGGCCTTCCTGTGCACCCTGTAGCAGCATTTGCCTCAAGCAACTCAGTTTTCCATTTACTGCTTGGCTGTCAATGGGATTGTTGTTTTTATGGAGGCTACTCTACACTTTCAGCAAAGGTAACAGAATTATTTTTCAGTTCAACTTTTCAAAACTGCTCGTTATGGAGACTTTCGTAGTCTAGTTTTGTATCTCCACCCCCCCCCGTTAGGTATTTACTGAAAGGACAAGTACGTACGCAAGGGTCTCGCACATGTTGGTCTTCTCCAGGCGACCAGTGAAAGAGACCTCTATCTGCAGGGGCTCCGCTGGCTCCTGTCTTTGGCATCCCCTCCTCCTGGGAGCTGCAGAAAGGAATGTTGTGACAAGCAGTGTACGATGGTACTGGTTCCTTCCGTGTGAATGGTTTCTCATTGTCATTATGCTGCTGCTCTTGCTTTGAAATAGCCAGAAGTCTCCTGTGGGGTACGGTGCTGGGTGGGTGACCTGTAGACATTTTTGAAAGCAGGCTGTCTCCCTTGTTTGAGGCAAGGAACTTGTTGATGTCAGTTCATTTACTTTATCCTTAGACTAAGTGCATTGTTCACCCCTTTTTCCGGATAGTGTGAGCGGGAAGCTACGGAGCGCCCCAGGTCCTCGCCTCAGGTTCAGGTGCAGCTTGGTGTTGTATGGAATCGCTGTCTGCACAGAGGCTTCTCTTTGATATAAACCAATGACTGCTCTCATCCCTTAATATTTTTAATTAGATCTACTTTTAAGTATAATATTCTTCTGGTGGGAGGGACGAAAGAGGGTATTTTATTAAGTTACAGGGTAAAAGTGCCATCTATCATACTACTCTGCCGAGATGGAATTATCAATTTAATGTTCCTCTGTCTGGTCTGTATTCTAAAACACAATGTAGTTTTATAGACCCTGGTTTTGGTGACGTGGAGGCTCCTTCTAGGTGGAATGAGCAATCTTTGTAAATATAAGATAGATTTAATACAAGTGAGTTTATTAATTGTATGCTGGTGTATGTGAGGTCACCCTGATTATAGTCTGGGCCGGTAATGCCTTGCTCGTCTTGCTTTTTTGCTTTTCATGTTTAGGGTTTGAGGAAAAAACATGAATTGTAACTGGTTGTGCAAATAGAATTTGCTGTATTTGCATTATTATTATTACAAATCTGTTTTCCTGCAGTGCCACTGTTTGTGACTCTGTTTTTTGAGGCTGGATATTGATTCTCCAGGTTCTTAAGCCATCCCTTTCTCTTCTTCCATAAAACCTGTGGTGGAGCAGGCAGGCGTAGCTGTCAGCATGCCAATCCCGTGCAAGAAGTGTGTGACTTCACCTGAGCATATGAGAAGGTCTGGAAAGAAATGTCTGTATTTCTGCCGTCCCCTGAACTTTAGGACCCAACACTGTTATGTTCTGATTTCTTAACCATATGTAGATGCATGATATAGAAGCAAAACCATTGCGTCTTATTGTCAAATCCACTTAATTGAATCTTTGAAAAATATTTCTAGGAATCCTTGAGTAACTTCTGAGTTTCTTAAGAAACTAACTGCATTTGTCAAATTATTATAAATGTGTAATTTTCTAGGTGGTATTGAAGAAATGTTAACATCATTACATAGGAGCTTCTGAGATCCAGTTTACATTAATTTAATTTGAATTTTCCTGACTTGGCTCATTGAAGTACCTGAGAGAGATTTTCCTCAAAATTAATTTTATCAATGGTTGAATTGCTTAAGTAACCTGGAAAACTCGTTTTTGAATAGGTTATAAGATGCTGTCTAGATAGTATACTTGTGTTTCATAAAATGAGACGTTATAAACTCTGTAGATTCTCATCCAAGGTGGCTTTCACAGAGTAATGACCTCTAGCAAGGACTGTGGAAGTTACTATTGTACATATACTTCATAATTGTCTTTTTGTAAGTTTAGTAACTGAGTATTGGAAATCATAAAAAAATTGTAGGTACTGTAATAAAAACTTAATAGTCACAAATAAGGTTCTGTGGAAATGGTTGATTTTTATGAAAAGAAGAACCCTCAAACCTGGTGGGACAAATAGTAAAATTTCACCTCACTGTGAAAGAACTAATTTAAGTTAATTTGAGTTAATTTAAGTTCTACTTTTCGAATAGACTTAAAAATATGTATTTATTGTCACTAATATAGCTGTCGGATATGAAGGGTTTTGCTGAATCTGTTCTTTAGCAATTTTTACTTTGATCATGAGTGAGAATGTCGGTTTTCCAAGACTTTGCTGTTGTGGTGGGAAAATAAACCATTACTGTTGTTTTTTTCAGCACCTTTGGTAACTTTTAGAGCACATTTTTTGTACATTTTTCACTTCAGATCACCAAACCCCCATAAATTTGGGGTTTGGGATTCTTATTTCATTCCTATCCCTCCCCCTTCCTTTTTGCAGCAATGTAGACCCATAAAAATGGCAGTTGTACTGTATATGATGAAGTACCTGGTTTGAAAGGCATGATGCAATTACAATACCAGAACTGCTGGGGTTTATAGAAAGACTCCTAATTGTGTCAGAGAAAGTGAACCCGTAAACCTTATTTGCAAAGTACTTTGATATATTTAAAAGGTTTTAAAATCTTATTTAGTTCATTTTTTTTTTTTTTTTTCAGAAAGGCGTATAAATACAACATAATATGATTTAACATAATGAAAACCAGAATCCCTTAGAAAACAGAACATAATGGTGTTGTGCTCCCACTGTTTTATTTTTACTTTAAAAAGTTAAAGGCAAAAAACTATTTATCACTTTGCAGATCAGGAGAAAATTCTTGATTATCCTTCTATTGCATGACTGCAAACCTTATATTTTCACAGGAGGAGGTGCCTCCAATTGTCCAAATATGCTTTTTAAGTGCAGAGAAACCCATCAAAATGAAAAGCAGCTCTTTATTATATTTGCCAGTGTTTCCATTGTGCACTGAGACTTTTCAGAATGGCCAAGAGACTCTTCTTGGAGAAGGAGCAAAGTCAATGCTTTGCAAGTAACCAATGTTTGGAGGTAACCAGACCTCTGAAAGAAAACTGTAATCCGTCTGCGTTACGAGAAAATGAAGTTGGGTGTTAATTCTCTTGCATCGTTACACAACCACAACTGACTGCATTAAAATGTGAATATTGTGAACTTGTAAGAAGTTTCTCCAAACGGCTGTTGGCTCCTGACTGACTAGACCAGTCCTCACACTGTCAGCAGCTTTTATCCAGGATTCTTTCAGAGCTTCTGTAACCCAAAAAGGGCAGCAATGCAGTTGGAAAGATTACTTTATTGGTATAAATAATAGTCTTCACAATATTTATTTTCAAAGTTAAAGTCTTTAGAACTAAATAGGGCTCTTAAGGTTATTTATGAGGTTATCACACATGCCGGGTGTCCAGGCTCATTTGAGGTCTTTGTGGATCAGCTTGGTATAAATTGTTGTAGAAAAAATAGAGAAAAACTCGTTAGGTTTGTAATTCTGAAGTTTTTCTTTGACGTGCACTGCTTGAAAAGAATAGATTTGATCAGGTCTGAACAGGTGGCATAAATAGCACTAAATCCAAGAGTCTGGATTTAGATAATTTAAAAAAATATTTGTATAAAACATTTGTATTATAAATGTATGTTTAATTTTGGCTTAGGGAGTCTAAACACAAAGACAGCGTGTGTGGCTTAGGACGTCCCTGAGCTGCAAATCACTGGAGAATGGGGAAGCATTTTTGCCCTGTTCCTCTGGCATTTGGTGTTGAAAGTTGTTGGAGGCAGAATACTGGGATAGATGGATCCAGTACAGCTCTAGGTTTTGATGGGTATCTGGTTTTTTGCAGGGGGTATTTTTTGTTTTTCTTTATTTCTCTTTCTTTAGTAAATGCTTAGTTTTCTAGAAACATTTGAGAATGACTTTTCCACATGGACCTAATTGTGTCTTTAATGTACATAGAGGTATCAGTGGACTTATCTGCTCAAATGTCGTAACGGCTGCTGCTGAATGCTATTGCATAGTTAATTTGTTTTAATGCCATTTTTATGTGCATGCTCTCTAGGGATGTGATTTCATCATTGCAGTATCGGTCCCTCTGGATGACTTTAGAAAGTAAGGATGCTCAGAGAAACCCTTTGGAGACGCCTGTAATTTTGGCAGTTGCTGAGTGCACGGCAGGTGATAGGGGCTGCTTGGCACCAGTCTCTGGTAGCTGGGTACGGGGAGGTGGCCCCATAGCATACTGGATGCTCTCCGCCTCTAGAGTAGCAATAAGTATGATTTTCAATGCAGTGGTTCTTCCACTGGTGTTCTGGGAGAGACGAAATCTCGCTGATTTTCAGTTTATACCCTTGGCTTCCACTTGAGCCTACAGGAAAAATATTTTCCTTTTCTTTTCTTCATTGCTGCACTGTAGTTTTGTATTTTCAAATTATTATGCAGAGTACATTGTTCTGTGTAATTATAGGTGAATCTAGTTAAAGTAGGCAAGCTTAGTATATGAAAATGTCAGCCATGGTATTTTTTGTTATTGTTGGCTTTCTTTTTAACTGCAGCAGGAAAGAGATTTGAAAGGTGACTGCTTGTGTTTAGTGCTTCTAGGTTTATCTGTTACATCACAAATCTTGCCTGCTGTGGATTTACTGTGCACTGAAATGACATTACCTGGTTGTTGATTTACTATGTATAATTTAAGATATAAAATTTAAGGTAATATTATAAATTTTTTTTCTAAGGAAAAAAAGAATTGCTCACTCATTTATCAGTATTTTGATTAAAAAAAATCCTATCCCACATCTGCCTAATAGGATAGTTAAGAGATTTCAACACAGAAAAAACCCCAGCAACCCAAGCCTAATTCAACAAACAAAAGAAGATAGTTTTCCCACAAAAGCCTAGATAAGTGGGGAAAATATTTTTCCTTCCCTTTTCCATTTTTAGCCTGTCTTCTGAACGTCAGGCTGATCGCTTCTTGCCATGTTCCGAATATTTCATTTGAGTTCTGACAGTAATAACCATGTTTTCTTTGGCCGTCCGAGGCTCCTCTGTAAGATGGACAGATAATGTGTTCATTCTCTGTCCAGTGGGAAGAGAATACATTAACTGTCTAAAATGATATGAAAAGAATGAGAGCTTGTTAAGTTGATTTTAGGGAAAATAAAAATAATATATTTATTTGCAGGGGTACATTGCAAGTTTTTGATTAGATGGGCACTGCTAATGCTCTGTGAATTATATAAAATAAACCAAACCAAACATAACCGTTTCTTTTTGTGGACACAGAAATCCACTTATTCTGGAGATGCCTTCGCTTGAGAGGCTTTCCTGTCTCCTGTACTTGGAGAGGTCTGAACATTTCTCCACCCATGTTCTGGGAGCGAACGCAGTGAAGTGCAGCCTTTAACATGGAAATGCACTTTCTGGGACATCTGGTGTAGAAAACCCGACTTTTTCAAGCCCAGTGTGGGGTGTAACAAGTGGCAACTGCGTTGGCATCCTTAAGCCTGTTTAGTGTGCTGCAATCTCTGAGGAACCTGATGTGGGGCTGAGGAATAATTCATCCTTGACTCCAAGAGTATCTGGCATATGTGTGGAGGTGTACAGAGACTAGAGCAGCTAAATTTCAAGGGATGTGGCTACATCTCCATCGTGGGTACGGCCAAATAGCAGTAAGACAGACGCGTCCTCAGCGCGTGCTGGGTTGTGGGACATGGAGTGTACAGTCTGGGCTGGTTTACTCTAATTTTTCTTTTGATTTTCTTTTTGTTGAGTTGAAGAGTGTTTACAATATGTTCCTGATTTCTTGCCTGGTGGCAATGGCACAGGGAAAGGAATTGCTGACCATATGTATCGCTTTGCTTCTTGTCACCGGCAGCGGCTCGAATCTCTTCTCGACCTCAGTCACCTAATTAGTCTAATATTTTTGACTATAAGTCTTTAATAGAAAATAGGCTGTGCCTGGGATTTCCACGTGCTTGAAAAGGTTCATATCTCACAAGAACAAAGTAGACAGATCATTAATAATGGACAGACAGATCTGGAATCCTAAATCTAAATAGCAACCCGCTTTTGCAGTCCCTTAGGGCTCCCAAAGGCATGTGGTGGCAGCTCTGCCCTAGTTAAGATAAGAAATTATTTCCTGGTTGATTGTCAGAGCGTGACAGGGATACTGAGTGGGGTTATTCACTGAGGAAGGTAGAGTTATACTTGGTTGCATTACTAGGTTGTGTCTAAAATGACCTGCAAACAAAAACTGGGCTGTGTTCCTTGTAAATGCCCAGGAGCGGCCGTTTTAGCCGAGAGTAGCATGGGAGTCAATGGCTAAAAATCAAATCATCAATTTATTCTCCTCTTGGGGACAATTTCAGGGAAACTGGGGCAGGCAGCCTCTTATTATTTCCAGCTTTTGTCTAGACTTGCGCTATCATTCCTGCGGGTTAGTATCTCTGCGGGTCACACTAGGACCTGCAGGCAGTCAGTGATTACAGTTACATATGTCGTGTGTATGGTTTTCCTGATTATGAGTACTTTTAACAAGGTTTTTTCTTAACTGAGTTTCAGTGTTTTAATTAAAATGATGCTGTAGCTTTCACATAGTCTTCTGTATGACACCAATAAACTGAATGATTGCCTTTGTGACTAATGCAGCTGGACATTTGTCAAGATAATCTAAGATCTTTCCAATATGCAAGAGTAAAGACATCTGACCATCCAAATTTTTTATCTGTAACCTATTCACTTTTTATTTAGGCACAGTCAACTCTTGTTAGATTGCTGAATCAAAGATGTGAAAATCATCTATCAAATCATTTTGATGCAGTCTGAACTACAGCTTCAAAATAAAAATTGGATCACAGAATGCATGGTATTATGAACACTTCATAACCTTTCGTTCTTGCTCTCAGATTAGCTTTAAATCATTAGCCTTGATCTGTAAAAAAACTGGTGGACACCATATCGGCAGCCACATCTGTATTGCATTTTTATAGCCTTTTAGTCAGTTGTTCCTTGATTTAGGCCACATGGTTAAGATGACACACAGCATGTTAAGTTACCGTGGTCCTTTTTGAACAGAAGTTGTATAGATTTAACATTTCGTACATGTTGTAAATGATATGTGATGGCAGTTCTCATATCTATTAACATCTAATAGTTTAACAATTCAAAGTACATCTCTTCAGTCGAATTTTACAGTGTTCTTTTTTTCATCTGCTCCTCTCCATTTCTCGAATACCCCTGCAGCCGAGTAGCACAAATGGATATTTATGTTGCCTAATTTTAGGCATCTGATTTGTGCTAAGGTTAAGCTGACGTCCTCATGTCTGTACAGCCAGGGGAAGACAGCTACACCCTCCAGAGAGCCATTCAGCTTCAAGCACGCTGAATTCCCCTGTCAGTATGCAGGGACTGGCTTCTCAAAACAAGAATCGAAGATTGATGTCTGAAATTAAGCAGTGCTTCTCCAGGAAAAAATATTACTGAAAAGATGAAGTTCAGTCAATTTTTTTACAGTTTAATCTTAGGGTCAATTTGCAAAGTTAAGTCTGCTGCACGACAGGATCTGAGCCGAACGAGCTGAGTGTGTAGAAGACTCTTTGATGCGCAGGTTGTAGGAAGTATGTCTGGCTGCTGAATAGGAGCCAAGCAATTTAGTACGCGGTGCTCCTTGCTGGCTAGCTGTTCTGCTGACAGTCTTGCAAAATCCCACACTTTGGGGTATCAGAAAAACATCTTACAGAATATATGTGAAATGCTGCTACTTTAGGTTTAGCTGGCATTGATAACTGGGTTCTGGCAGGAGTGATTGATGTGTCTCAGAGAAGCAGTATAGCTTGAATATAGTCACAACTTTTATCTTTAAAGCATATGAAACCTTTTAGTTTGTAACCACTAGTAGTCGATGCCTATTGGAGGTAAATGACTTAACAAAGAGAGTAAAATTTTATGCATAGTCTTTTATTTTCTTACTTGATGAATCAGACCTCAACAAAGAGATATGAGCAGGAGATTACAAAGGACTGCCATTCACTATGGTACTGGTATCCTACAGGTAGCGCTTCTCTCTTTCTTCTCCTGCCATGCCCTTGCTTGTGCTGATGTTGGCCATCTTTCCTTTATTGTGTTCTGAATGAAGCATGTGCTGCTGGAATCGGCAAATAAATGACTGCACAGTGGAAGAATGTGAGCCTTCTGCCCTTCCCTTGCACAAACAGGAGGCTCCTGTCTGACTAAGACGCTCAAGCCAACAGGTAGGGCCAACTAATGTGCATATTCTCTCAGATCAGAGGTTACCTGGTAGTCTCTGTGCTGTCTACTATCTCTGTTTCGCATAGTTCTCCGGGGGAGCTGCTCCATGCTGAGCTTCAGTGGTTTTAGTGGAGGGATTTACAGTTCTAGGTTTTTAACCAACCAATTCCCATATTTTGGGAAGCAGAACAGATGGATGATACATTCATCTGAAATCTTTAATCCCAAATTTGATCATTGGTCTTGAATTATTTTAGTACCCGAGGGGGCAGAAAATGAGAATATCCAGGCTTTCCAAAGTCAATCATTTCAGGATTAGAGGAAGGAGGAAGAAGAACCATTCCCTCCAGGTTCTACCACCAAGTGCTTTTTGCCGACACTGAAGCCTATAGCTCATTCCTTGTGTGACTGTGCTCTGCAGGTGAACCTTGCAAGAGGAATTTAGAAAACTGTAATCTCCGTCAGCTTGGTTTGAATTGTTTCCACCTGACATACTTACATGCAAAGATTACTGTACTTCTTAGGAACCAATAACCCCCCTTCCCCACCAAACATTGTTTAGTTTGATACTATAAAGTAAGAAATTTGGGTTCATTGTGTGTTTCAGATGAGAATTAATTACAGCTTGAGTGCTTTAGCTGAGTGGGGTTTTTTTTGTTTTTGTCATCCCTGGCTTTTGGAATTATAAAATATATGGGAAACTTACATTGAAATGTTTTACTACATTTATTTTCAGAATTTATTAAAAAAAAATCAGTAGTCTAGGCCAGTCTGGTTAAATTATTTTTTAAATGTATTCTAATACTTCTGTAGGCACTGGGTTTTGGGTGATTTTTTTTTTTTTTTTTTTTTAAATTGAATCATAGAATGGTTTGGATTGGAAGGGACCTTAAGGGTAATCCAGTTCCAACACCAACATGGGCAGGGATGCCTTGCACTGGATCAGGTTGCCGAAAGCCTCCTTCAGCCTGATCTTGAATATGTCCTTGGATGGGGCATCCACGACGTCTCTGGGTAACCTGTGCCAGTGCCTCACCACCCTCGCAGGAAAAGATTTCTTCCTAATATCTAATACTGGAACACTGGAAAGCTGCTGTAAGGCTCCTTGGAGCCTTCTTTAGGATGAACAAGGCCAGCTCTCTATCTGTCCTTGTATGGGAGGTGTTCCTGCCCGCTCATCTTCGCAGTCCTCCTCTGGGCTCTCTCCAAGAGATCTTACGTCTGCCCTGTATTGAAGACTCCAGAACTGAATGCGCTTCTCTAGGTCAGGTGAGCAGAATAAAGGTGCAAAATCACTTCCCTCAGTCTACTGGTTACACTTTTTCTGTTACAGCCCAGGATACAGTTGGCTTGCTGGGGTGCAAGCGCACATTGCTAGTTTTTTGATTTTTATGTATTACTGGTTTTCTAGGATTAAAGAGAATGCAGTGAAAAGGCAGGTATGCTGTTAAATAGTCTTAATTATTTTGCCTTTCTCAATATAGTTTTATTTCACAGAATTTAGGATGTGTTCTAAAATAGCATTAGAATTGTATCTGAACATGAAAGCTCAAGTTCAAGGCTTTCTCCTAGGAAATGTTTGCTGGAATGTGAATGGAAAAGTACTTTGCTTTTAAGTGGAATTTATAAGGATCAGCAAGTGCAAATTAGATTCCAGTGTGCTTCCAATGCAATATTTAGAGCAGCCTATATTAAACTGTTTATTGCTTTTGCTCACAAGCCTCAAAAGTTATTTCTCCTTTGTTTCAGAGGGGCTTGGTAACTGATCCAAGCTGTTCCATGCTTTCAAAGGATGAGCACATTTTGCGTTTATTCACCCACTGTTCCCTGTGATTTTCCAGTTCTGTGGAATGAGCTGAGGGAGTCAACCTCCTCCTCGTACAAACTGTTTGTATCCTTCTGATTTAGGCATGTACCATGATCCTAGGACGTGTTTGGAGAAGCCTTGAGCTTGTCTGGCATTGAAGGGCATAGTGCCAGGATGTACACTGTGTTCTTCCTCATAAAATCAATGCAAAACACCAAATTGGATTCTTAAAAACACTTGTCCTCTTGAGCACCTGGTGCTTCAGCTCTGCAGTGGATTAACATCAGGGACACAGTTTTTTCTCCAAGTTATGAGTAGCTTCAGCTGCTGCTCCTGACTGTAGGTATTTGGATACTCAAGGAAGTGCCTTTACTGAGCCTTGAGTTTTAGGGATATGAGTGGACATGAACAGCCCAGCCCCAAGTGGAGCCAAAGCTCACTTGTGGGAGGGAATGTTGGATCACCAAAGTGATGGTGCTTACTTCTTTTCTCAGAGGATGCTTCACATTCCAAAACCTTGATGGGATCTGCCTGGGCATCTTCATTATACCATTTACTAAATGAGAAGTGAAGGAATAGAGCTGATGACAGACCCCAAATAAGCTCATAAACTAAACTTCCTTAACGGATGAAGAGTGGACGGAAATGTATATGAAGACTGCAGCTATCTGACGAGGGGGGGGAGTAGCCACAGTAGCTTTTTCAGGGGCAGGATTAAGTGGCCGCAGAAGAAAGTAATGTCTGCTCCTTAGCACGTCATTCCCCAAATTTCATCTATGAATTAATGATTGGGAAATCCCACCATGAAGGGAGAGGCCTGCTTTGTGTGTGCTGACTTTGAAATATACTGCTGTTATCTTCTCTGTTTGGTAACACATGTGAGTGTGAGTCTAAGTGCTTTCGTTCCAGTGCTGCAGATGCTTCTGAGCTGGTCCTGAAGCCCTGCACTCCTCTTTCCCATGGCTGTGAGCCTTCTCCTTGCCTTGGCATCGCTGCCCGTGCTGCCACCTCCCCTTGTTACCTTTTAATGCCATCAATTCACAAGCTTCCAGAGCAGAAAGTGCAATACCTGTCCACTGACTGGTGCATGGAGCCAGGAGATGTCTGTGTTTTAGATGAATGCTTACATTCTTATTCTCTTATGTAAACACACGTGTGTGCTTATTTCCCACTCATTTCTAGTGGTGTTGAGGATGCAGTCCTTGAATGGGCATCTGAGATCATAAAATATCTCTCTTAATGATGCTAAGCTATCAGTGCCAAATTAGAGATGACAGGTGTGATAAATCTTTTTAAATTATGTTCCGGTACTGTGTAACTTCTCCTTCCCCTGTAGTTTGTGGGATTTTTTTCTCTTTTTCCTCCTCTCTCTCCATTATGTGTGAACTCGAAGGGATGGCTGAGACAGTTTAGGCAGCATTTCACTTTCTGATAAAGTTATTTATCTATGCCAAGGGCCAAAATTATCCTCCGAAACACCAAGTTTCACCTTCCCCCACCTTCTGCACCTCAGAAATATTTGTTCCAAAGCATCCAAAGTAGTTAGTGGGAGTAAGAACTGAGTTTGTCTTTGGAGTGCAGTGAAAGAGCTCCAGCTGGTTACTATTGCTTCTCCAGTTCTAGTAGTGTTTCTGCTTTTGTGTCCTTAGTATTGGATAGAAGGTTATGGGAAAGTTGGCGTTGCCTCTGCCAGACTGAAGGAGCATTTGTGCTGGCAGGTAACAAGAACTGCAGATTTTCCTGCCTCAGTTCTGAGGGATTTTAGTAAAATTCCTGTTTGGGCTGAGCTTTAATGCCTGTGGCTACGTGGTGCCGTTAGTTGGGGCAGCCACCTGTGCGTGTCCCACTACGAGCACAGCAGCGTGACAGATTTACATTTCTACTTTGCATTTTTAGGCAGTTACACAAGTCTACCTCTGAGGAGTAATCTCCTTTTCTTGTGCATTAGTTATTCTGGAATTATGTATAAAATGGAACTATTACATATTTGAAACCCGGGGGTTTATAATTTGGAGGTTTAAGGGACTTAGCATAGGATTTGAACCTCAAATACTCCCAAGTAAACCAACAGCATTTGAAATTTTGATTTAGATCGACTTAAGGCCAAATGCTTTATCAGTGATCTGTAAATTGCATTAGCTACAACTACAAACATTGAAAAAACTTCCTTTTCAGCAAGTAATTTTATAATATGATAATGAGTCCCATTGCAGGCCAGCGCTTTCAAGCGCGTGTGCCCAAAGTTAGGTCCAAGCAAAGTGTATTTCAGTGCCCTGTGGTGGCTTCTGTTTTAGCAGGAGGTGTTACAACCGTTCTGTGTGTCTGAAACTTGGGTCACTTTTAATGAGCCTGATCTCTACACTAGCCAAGTCCACAGTGTTTGATATTGTAAGTAATAAGAGAAATGTGTAATGAAATGAGAGTTCATTTCCTCAAATTATTTTAATATTTTTTGATATATAAAAACTTAGAGCTGTGTATCTGAAGCTAGTAAGCACCACTGTTTTCCAGAGAAAGATGTATGGTATTTTACTAGTGCACACAGTGCTTCAGTATGTACAGAAAGGTGAATTTTAGGTTATTAGAGCTGTCAGTGATGGATGGAGGAGGAAAAAATGGAGAAAAATTTCTTATGTTTTGCTATGTGTCCTGCTCACTGACCGTGCAGTCTGCAACGCCGCAGCGTAGCTGGGTAAGTCAGCCAGCAGCAGATCAGCAGTGGTGCTGCCCGTATCCTGCTGACCGGCCGCCCTGCCAGAGCTTGGAAAGAGGCTGGTCCATAACCCGCGGATTTGTAAACTGCTGGTGCTGGAGTTTCACGATGAGGCTGCTTCCTTTCCCCCTACTGCTGACAGCTGACTATTTTGCTATTATTCTTGCTCATCTGCTCCATCAGACGTGTGCATGTCCCGTGTGTTGTCTCTCTCCCGCTCTGTCACTGTGTGCTTTGCATTTTTACATTATATCCCATTTTGCTCTGTGTTTTCCCCAGGATGTTCAAGATTCCCATCTCAGGAATTTCTGCCAAGTTCTGATCCCCGCATCTGCTCCTGACATCATCCAGATGCTCTATTTTTGAGGCCTTTAAAGCTGTGACTTTTCTAATCCTCTGTTTCTCTGAAACCCAAGTAACCTGAGGCACAGTTACAATGGTGAAAGCGTTAATCTAATTGTTAAACAATATTGAAGTCGTTCTTGAAATGATGCTTTTGACCACAAGAGTTTTTGTAATTGCTGGTATGCACTGAATGTAAATTAATTAATTCTGCCTGGGATAGAGTTACTTTTTTTGTGTAACTGTGGCTAGATGGAGCTGTCAGAATGCGTAAGGCAGTTTGATTTATGTGCAAAGGCTACACGCGTTAGACTTGCCTGGGATGTGTTATTCATTTTAACTGCTTATGGGTTTCAGTGTTGATGCCCTTTCACTGTTTTAGCGTAGATGATATAATGTTTAGTAATTATCATGGAAAGTAGTGAAATAATTTGGGATACAACAATTAGGCTTGGGAGAGTGTGAAATATGGTTTGCTTTCAATGAGGGGCAAGATTATCTTAAAGCAAGGACGTTTGAAAAAGTAATGAATGCATAAATGTTTCTGCTTAAATGTGTAGAGTTTTGTATTTATGTAGGCAGAGTTGTTTTAATAAGCGAATGATCTCCAGTGAAGCAGGTAAATTAAAAGTGGTCTTGCTCATCAGAAAAGGTGACCTCTAATGAAAAGCGTAAAAACTATTCTTTTTAGAAGCTATGCTCTCTCTGATTTTCAGTCTGTGCCTTTTAATATTAATTACTAGGATGTTTTAATTAAAAACAGATCTTGGAGGTATTATCTGCTTCCTCTGTTTAGTCCTTTTAAATGTTAATCACTTTTGACAGCATAATTTACCCAGCTACCTGTGCTTGCTTTATGCGATGCATCTGCTTTGTGTGGTGCCAGACTACAAACTGCAACCTGAAAAGGCTTTCTGTGAGTTCCTACGCTTGCAAAGATTGAGTCTGGTGGGAGAAATATAAGGAAAGAAGAATGAAATGAAGACTTAATGAGGCAGTGAGTCAGGAAAAGCTATTTCAAGATGGCTGGAGCTTCCCAAGAAATGATTCTTACACTGGAGGTAACCAGCCCAAATTAACCTCTGTTTCTGCTTGAAGACATTTAGAGAGGAGTGGAAGGTAAGAGATGAGATTGAAGGTAGCCTTGGCGCCTTCAAACTGTCCGTTAAGGTGGACTGTGAAGCGTGCATAGAAGAACACTTAAAAAAAGAGGATTAAACAAAAAAATCTTAGCACGGTAACTGCCCCAGTTGCCCTAATACTCTCCATGGTGTTACTCCTGTCCCCTCTCACCTTCCAACTTCCCCTCCCAGCTGTTTTTCCCTTCCCTCTGGAGCTGGCCATGCTTGCCCTTGGTCAGACAAAGCAAAACCAACTTCCTTAAGCTGCCTTCAGCAGTGGCTGTAGTTATGTTCTCTTAAGAAACTTCTAAGTGAAAATATTTTAAAGAAAATCGTAATTTTTTTAATAGTCGCAAGTCAGCAGAAAATCACCGAATCTTACTCAAATGGACATTAACTCACTAAAATATCTAACTAAGCCATGAGCATAGAAGCAGAGCAAGTGCTCCTTTGATTTGCTTTGGTTGTATTTTTCTGTGTAATTTGTCAAGAAATGAAATTCAGCCACAAAGTCCTCCCAAACATGTGCCGGTTTTCAAGGACTCGAGATAGCCATGTCTCTCCCAGCTATCAAAACAGAAAAGCAGCTTTTCCTTGTGCCAGGCCATCAAAACACTTCAGTGTTTTTGTATTCTTCAGGGTGTTTGAAAGGGAATGCTTAGTTCTGAAAGATTTGGGTTTTATTTTTCTTAATTTATAACAGTAAAGATTAAAGGTAACTGTAAATGAATCGCAACGGCAGTAGCTCAGTTAGCACTGCTCAGAAGAATGTATTTGGTTTTAAGTTTAAAACAAATAATCCTTGCTACACTAGTCAAACAGCTTGGTTTATGTGATGTTTCTGAATGGAGCTTTTGGTAATCACATTCCACACACGCTTTAACCTTGTGCAAAATTTAATGAAAAATAGAGTTACTACTGAATATACTGTTTTGCCAGCTCAACAAAAGATGTTAAGTTCTGCATATTTTTGCATAATAAAGATGAGTGTTGACAGTGTAATGATCCATTTGGCACAGATAAAATCATGAATGATTTTAATAACGTTACAACAATATTTGAATTCGCTATGAAATATGATATAGACACCTCAAAAAGAGACAGACCTGCTGCCCTGGTATGGAGCACCAGCTACTTAACAATCTTAATTTTTCTAGGAGAGAAAAGAGGAGAAACAAAGAGGCTGCATCAGCCCACGGGAGATGGGGAGGAATTAGGGCATCTACAGGGTGGAAGGAGTCTGTTCCAGAGCTTTCAGTGCGGTCCTTGTCCACAGGCTGAAGCTGATGGGTTTTGGCAATGCTTATATCTCCTTCCTTGTGACATTTATATTACGTGTTGCAAAATACATTCATGGATATTGGATAAGTCAAGGTGAAACGTAAGAATAATAATTTGTTCCCAAGTCTGGTAGGTTGAAATGTTTTTGTGTACAAATGTAGTTGCTGATTTGAGTGTTTCCTTTTTTTACAGTGTTTTTTTTGTATTCACCTGAGTGATGCAGGGGCATCAGTCCCAGTTTCCACAGTGATTTAGGGAGTTCATTTTCAAAATGAGTTCAGAAAATAAGGCTGCAGTCTTTGAAACTTTCACACTAAATGATTTAGGAGCATAATTACATCAAAAGTTCCTACTCATGTTCCTGTCTCTTTGGTTATAATGCTCGAGTGCTGCATCCCTGCATAAACAGAAAGCACTCTGGTGGTGGAGATGGTGGAAGCTCCTGCACCAAGGAGTCAAGAAGCATGGCTTGATGCAAACTGTCGTTAGAATAGTATCAGAGACCATCTTTGATGTTCATTCCTGCATTTCACAAAAACAAAAGCTCTTGACTTCCAGTGGCTGTGTTTTGAGTGATGATATTAACCAGCCAGCTTCCTTCTGAGGTCCTTCCTTACTCTTCACTTCTTTCTGCTGTTTTTTTTTTTTCTTTTCTCTGGTTGTGTTGGGTTTCGTAAGCATTTAGAGGTCAGATGTGAAAAGTCACCAGGTAGCTTTTAAAAGCAGTTTCAAAAATATCTTGGCCTCTGATTTCTAGTGATTTTATGGGGATAAAATAAGTGAGATGCCTTTCTGCAACCTTATCTGCTAAATGAGTGTTGAAAATGTGGCTCCAGATTCTTTTGAAAATGGTTTTGGCATTGGGAATCCCAAATTTTAGTGAAAGTCTCTGGGGCTCAGTTACTACATTGTTTATCTTGGTGTTTTGTAGGAAATACCCACAGGCCCCGTCTCCTCCTAGCAGATTACGATGTATGGCAGATAAATAGCCAGCTGGATGGGGATGAACCGAGCCATTTTTCTTTCACAGAGATCACCATAGTCATCTTGGTTGTAGAAAACCTACAAGTGTGGAAAAACTGTAGTACAGGAGTTTTGGGATCCTGTTGCTTTGACTATCAGATGTTATCCACTGGGTGTCTTTTGCTTAAGACCAGAGCACCTTATTTGACGTCATTTCATGTAATAATTCCAGTGAGACAAGTCCCCTGTGCCTGGGGGTTGCCACAGGAAGGGACAACCTCCACGGATCTCCTGGTACGTGACTCTTGCCATCAGCCTGGCACTGTTGGACTGCTTTAGTCTTAATTTTATAAGGATAGTTCTAATGAACTCTAAGTTGTATTGTTTTCACTAGTGCAACAAATAATATAAAATGTTAGTCACGAGGGAACAATCAGTTGTTTTCATTTAAGATTTTTTAAAACCTTATTTAAAAAGTGGAGGCATGAATTATTGCTTAATGTACTGATTCTTTTTGTCATTATGCACAAAATGAAGAATATTTTTGTTCTTGTTTTAAAATGCTAGAGGTAAATGTCTCTGTGATGATTTTTAATACTAGATCATGAAGTTAGTTAAAAAAAAAAAAAAAAAAAAAAATCCCTGTCTGTTTGTTTTTAGGACCTGTGAAAAGTTTCTTGGGGGGAGGGAGGGGAGTGCTAGGCAAAAGGTACACGGAGTTTTACCTTTTGAACAGACCTTGACATTGATTTAAAATAAGCCTAATTTAATAGGTATTGTATTGCACACCGAAGATAATTTAGGCTAATGTCAAGGACAAGTGTTATCTATTCCTTTGTTGTAGTGAGGTATTGAAATAATGAGTGGAACAGAAGGGAATCAGAAAATGTTTGAAGTTTTTCATCTGTGTCTCTAGATGGGTATTTTTAATCACATTCTCCTGGCTTTTGCATGCAAATTACACTGAACAGCACACACTGTAGAAAATGAAGAGCTGTATTTTACAAAATCTATTTTCTTGAAGTTTAATAAGCTTGCAAAGATTGGCCTGTGCTTTAACTAACTAGGTACCTTTTTGTACCTCGGTTGAAATTAAAATTATAGAATTTAAATGCTGCAGTTTTGATCCTGTAACAGAGCAATGGAAAAGTGGTCTTTTTGGAGGTCTCTGAAACCATTTTTTTTCTTGCTGCTCAAGGGCTGCAGCTCCCAGTGACAGATGAGACAACTGTTAAGATTTAATACGTCTTTATTTCAGCAGTATATCTTGCTGTGTGACACCAGCCCCTCTAATAACCCCAGCGTCTGGATTACTTACTGCGTAGCGTCACTGCTTAACTGTTGACCCCTGTGGCAGAAATAAAATACTGAACTCCTGTACGGTCCTTGCTGTTGACTTGGAAATCTGCTGACCTGCAGAGTCATCCCATACTGACAAGCTAAGCTGCACGGAGACCAACCAGGGTAACTGAGCCTTGTCCTCTTCGAAAAGGAGGCAGACTTTTCTAGTGCACGCTAAGAATGTAAACTCGCTTCCAAAGTAATATTAACAACTTTATCCTCAGTGTGGTTTACGTATATTAATTTGTGCTGAGGGATCAAAAATGGAGGAGATGAAATTGGCTTATTCACACGCTGAGCTGTGTCCCCGTGCCTTTCCAATCATAGCACTCTCTTCTCATACCATGCTTTCTTCACGCACATCTTTCAAGCAAGGATAGATATATTTTTTTTTTTTTCCCTATTTCTTTTCAAAATGAGCTAAGGAGATACCATGGTAAATTATATATTGTGGTAATTTTGCAGAGTATATCCTCAGCCTTGAACAAGAGGCTGTTTTTACAAAGGGATTTTGGAAGAAATCTTTTCCGTATAAATTGAGGATTTAAGGAAATAACAGGGTAGCATTATGTTCTATATGCTTTCAAAGGCAGACTCAGTGAAGAAGGAACCTATTACAAAAATCTTATGATGAAACCCCTATGATTGAAAAACTTTCTAGTTTCGGACAGAGGTATTTTCCCCAGCTGCTCTTATAGCCCAAAGAAGCACGAATTAAGCATTTTGCTACCTGCGGTGTGTAGGAACTGTAGCAATTGAGGAAAGCAAACTTCTCTCTAAGTGCAATATCTTTATTTTTGCTGAAAAGCATCAGCAACAACAACAAAAGATGGTTTAAAAGAAATGAGGGTGGTGTTCTCTGTTTTTATACTCTCATTTTAGCTTTAGTTCTGCTTTTAGTTCCAAGCTCGGGAATCTCTTACCCAATAATCTTGAGGTGAGTATTTTCTACCAAAACCCGCCCCCCGCCTCAACATCTAAGTCCTTCTCCTTGTGTCTCTCGGTGTCATGAAATTTAGACTGCTGCTACTTCTCTTTCTGCCAGCCATGTGTTCTGGCCATGTAGGACAGGGCTGCCTGTGGGAGATGGCAAATGCGGATGTTTTCTTTGGCCATGGAAGTTAACTGGTGATGGAGTCCAAGATCTGGTGTTGGACTTACTGTGTCTATGCAGTAGGTTTGGCCAGGTGAACAGATCTGAAGAACTTTGCAGAATAATCGGTTTCTCTGTGCTCTGTACGCGCTTGCGTCTGTCAGATCGCAGACATGGGCTGGCGGCTGGAGTTCTGTCCCTTCAATGCGTTCGTTACGCAGGAGCCGTGTGTCTGCTGTAGTCAAGGTCTGAGGACACGAAAAAGTAAATCCCCGGCCAACCTGACGGGTAGGTCAGTGGCAGCTACTTCTAATAGCCCATAACAATTTTAACACTGCTCAGTTATTTGTTGATCTAAACCTCAGCCTGACTTAACTGATGTAGGTCAAGTAGAGAGCAACTCAGACAGAATATACAAAAATTACTTTCTAGGGTGCCGTAGTCAAGCTTGCTTTTAGTCTGTTGCTCAGCCCTAGAGAGAAGAAGGGAGGAAAAGTGTTTTAAATATATGTATGATTAAACTAATATGTCTTAAATATTTAAAAATTTTAAATAGATTTAAAATATATTTCAAAGTCTTGGAATTTACAGTACCTAAAACCGCATTTAATTCCTGCTGGGAGAAGATTAGATTGCAATTTAATATTGCTTCTAGATTTTCTCAGATCAAAGTGTTGCAGGAAATGAATAATCAAAAGTAATGTTTTAATAAAAAGCTTGTATATTTACTTCAGAATTGTTTCTTAGATTTAAAGAATCATGAAAGCAGAAGATTTTTAAACTATTGGTAAAATGAAAGTGTGGTTTGAATCAAGAGGAGTTCTGTTCTTGCATATATGATTTTACTTGGTAGTTTATGTTGAGCTTCGAAAGTGAACTGTGTTTACTTAGTCAGCAGATGTGAGAATGACTTTCAATAAGACCTATAATGATTTTCCAGCAGTGGTTATTTTATATCATAGGGTTTTGATGGATCACGTTATGTTCAGCAAAGTCAAATACAGAGACCTGTGTCTGTGCTGGAATAACCCCACACAGCAGAGAGCTAGAGGGCCCGCTGAACTGGTGGACAACGCTATGAACGTGGGGCAGCAATGTGCCCCTGTGATACTGACGACCAGCTCCGTCCTGCGCTGTGTTAGCCAAGCCTAAATTCAGCAGGGTTAGAGAAATGACTATTTCTCACTGCTTCTGGTGTATTTTTACCTTGTCTGGTGTATTTTTACCTTGTCAGTTACCATGATGGCCCAACCAGAGGCCACCAGGATGAGTTAGAATGCTGGAGACCGTCACAGGGCAAGGGAGGTCTTCAGGGACGCTGTATGGCTGTGTGTTTGCCTAAGCACAGGGGTAGCCCGAGGGGCAACATACACACGTTGCAACAGAATAAGCTCCAACTTGATATAGGGAAAGAAAATTCAGAAACCCAAGAGTCGTTAAATGCTGGGAGAGGCTGCCTAGACAGGTTGTGGAGTCTCCATCTTTGGGGTTGTTCAATACGTGACTAGATGTGGCCCTGAGGAACCTCCTCTTGCTGACTCTGGTTTGAACAGGGGCTTGAACTTGGTTATCTCCAGAGGTCCCTTCCAGTTCAGGTTATTCTCTATGGACTTACACTTCTGTATAATCCACAGAAGAACTAATACAAAATGTTAATTTGATAATAGGATGTGACCCTTAAAATGTCCTTCTTATTTTTCCAAAAGCCGTAATGCAGTACAGTTATTAAGAGAACGTTGGTTGTTCAGCTTCCTTCAACTTTCATTGTTATGAAAGGCTAGTTCTGGCTTCATGACTCAAGTTGATTAATTAACAGAGGTAAACGTTTTCTTGAAATTATAAAGGTTTGTTGTTTGTGTTACAGATCATCTATAATTGAAACTGTGCTTGCTCTTTTTCTCCTAAAACCTTGGAGGATGTATTGAGTGCGAACTCAGGTTGCAGGTATAGCATGGCATGCATTTTAGATGCTGCTGGTTTTCCTAATTGATCTTTTTTTTATGTCTTTGGGCAGTAGTTCATTATTTGTGAAAACAGGATTTTTTTCCTGTTTCCTCTTACCAGTTCATTGAAACAGTAGCTATATTTAAATGGGTTTTTAATGAGCCATGGAGAAAAAGCGAAGCTCGAGGAATAATAAGTATCTGGGTCTGCCATGGGGCTATTAAAGTCAGTTTTGTCATCAGAAAGCCTTCAAATTGACTTCATGTTTAGTTTCTTCAATATCTAAATAAAAATTGGCTACTCCCTCATTAATTATTTTCCCAAATTTATGCTTTTTCCTCTTATACTCATCTGGTCATTCACAAGCAACTTGTGTTTCAGGAGGCTCTGGAGTCTGAGGTGCTGTTAGCTGAAATTTCACAGTATCACAGTATTGTAAGGTTGGAAAAGACCTTTGAGATCATCGAGTCCAACCTATGACCCAACACCTACACCTACTCCTACTAGTGGCACTAAGTGCCTCATCCAAACTCTCTTTGAACACCTCCAGGGACGGTGACTCCACCAGCTCCCTAGGCAGCGCATTCCAATGAACAATTACCCTCTCAGTGAAGAATTTCTTCCTAATGTCCAGCCTGAACCTCCCCTGGCGAAGCTTGAGACCGTGTCCTCTTGTTCTGTCACCGGTGGCCTGAGAGAAGAGTTCAACTGCTGCCTTGATTTACTGCTGGACCTTATGAAATGAGTACTCTTTGGTTCTAACATGGGCTGAGTAATACACAGACTGCTTTGAGTACCCATGGTTATTGCCACCCCTAAAGAGTTACTGTAGAAATCTGCTTGTATACTCTTGCACCTTATTTGGGTTGTGCTCATTGCAGAGAAGCGTTATCAGTTCTGTGCTTACCGTGTGGCTTTGCTCTACACACTTGTTTAAGATTGGAAAAGTTTTTTTGCTGAGCAAAGGATGCCAGTGATGCTTGTGTTTAAATTTTCTGCCAGCCTCCTCCGTGTTCTCTTTCCAGGTACTCGCTGCACGCTTCTGAATGCGTATGACAGTGCTCTTAGAGCAACTGAAGTCTCTCCCATCAGCAGATCAGGCAGCTCTCTGGAAAGCTTGTGCAGAGACCTGTAGGCTGAGGACTGCAGGGCTGGGCTTAATGCTCTGGCATCAAGTTTTAAAGAAAATACTCAAAGTAGTTATTTTAGGTGGAGATATGTTGACAAGACTAAATTTTAGAATCTCACTTGGATCATCAATATGTTTTTCTTCAAGGAACAAAATCTCTTATGGAAAAGTTAATTAGTTCAGTATTAAGCGTAAACTGAGAACCAGAATCCTTGCCAACGTGGACACCCCACCAGGGATGGGTGTTGAGCTGCTGTGTCCCTCGGAGCTGCCTCAGAGGGGCCAAGCTGTCTGTTCTGCTGGAAGAAGAAAAATAATCACTTGTGTGAAAGACATTTTCATACGTGAATGGCCATCCTGCAGGAGATGCGCAGCATAAATGCCAGATGAGCATAACAGCTGTGAATGGGAAGACCACATCTGGAAGTCATTGTCTAGGCCAGGAAGGGAAGTGCATGGTTCAGCCAGGGGAATCAAGACACTTCTGGTTGCTCAACAGATCAACTGCTGAGAACTGGTCACTGAAGAGCAGAACAAATTGGGAATGTCCTTGTGTGAAATCTTCTGATAAGTGTCCTTCTGGTGAGAAGAAACTAGATACTTAAAGTGGCTCCTCATCGTTAAAACAGAGAAGTGATTTCACTTTCACTCACTGTTAAAAGGAGTGGACAAGAAGATCAGAGGATGAGGAAACCATAGGATCACTTGCTGTCTTTCTAGCATGGGAACGCAGCTGTAATCCTAACTGATGTTAAAATAAGTCTGAAATCTATGCTGGTGCCTGCACATGAGCCAGTGTCAAATTCAACAATAAATATTACTAAAGAATTAACACATTTTGGACTGATATTTAGGAATATGCAAAATTTCAGCAATCTTTTTGGCAATCTTACTGTCACAGTGGGGGAAAAAAATACAGCAGAAGTTTCTGACTTTATATATTTCTGTGAAGCACAAGGTTTCTGTTTTTATGGATTCTTGCCGGAGAGAGATGATCTGATGGCACCATTTGATAGTGCTGAATTGTTTTATATGGTCTTAACACTTAATGGAAATGTAAACAACCATTACTAGTGCCAATAGTTTTTTAATCCAGTTAATTAGCATTCAAGTACTTAATCTAGTCTATTAATTAAGACTGCATATGTGTTTACTAATTTTTAATTACCTTAGAATAGACGGAAATTGTAATAATTAATGTTGGAATGCAGACTACTGCTGCTGTGTCAATATTACAATAAATCAGTCTTCTTGCTTTCTGTTTATTTAAGTAAATAGAACCCGGTTAGTATGATGTGTTGAGTCTTGGACAGAGCAATAGAGAAGCTTGTCCTGGTGTCTCTTTCAGAAAGAACAAAAGGTCAGAGCGTAATTAATTCCGTACAACGTGGTGTTGTGGGAAGTCAGTCAGATGTGCTGTAGAGGACTGAATGCAGTGATGTGCTGGAACGCTTTCCTCCCATCCTAAAGCCAAAGGCGTCTCAGTAAAACTTTGTTTTGATAACTCGGACTGTAGAATGATTTCTTTGTAAGTTGGTTTGCTTGATGAAGCTACCATGTTTAGCAAAAAGAATTAAGTTGTGTTGCTCCCCATTTTTTTCTGTTTGCTGTATAAAGAGTCTTTATCAGCCAAGGAAAGGAATGTCCAGAAAGTAGCTGATTTGAAAACTGTACTCCTATATTTTTTGTTTTCAGACTAGGATGACAAGCACAGTTTTTGCTACTGAGAAAACTGTTGAGGTTTACTGCAGTTCTTTATATTTAAAAAAACCCCTGTCATTGGTCAAACACTGGATGTTGTTGCTTTTTTAAAAAATTATATATTGGTTGATAATTAATGTAAGATTACTTATATTTCTGGCTCTGATTCTTCCTGTGCCAGCTTACATTGATGAAGAACATGGATCTGTATTGAAATCTCCTTTTTATTGCTTTTGCCATGTTATAATTAGAAATGTAAACATGCCAGTTCAAATTAAGCCTATTATTTATTAAATTTTGTTTTGAGACAACAAAGAGATTTGTTGCTGCTTGATTTTATTTCCCATTTCCAGATTATTCCAAGTGATTAAAACTGCTTTAACCTATTTAACTGTATTTTCACATCTTTGGTGCATTGAAGCTCAAGTCCCAAGGAATGGGAGGCAGGTATAACTTATAATAGCATGAGGTTTAACAAGTCCAAATGCCGGGTCCTACACTTTGGACACAACAACCCCATGCAGAGCTACAGACTGGGTGCAGAGTGGCTGGAGAGCAGCCAGGCAGAAAGGGACTTGGGAGTGTTGGTGGACAGTCAGCAGTGCGCTCAAGTGGCCAAGAAGGCCAATGGTATCCTGGCCTGCANCTAAAGGGAGGTTGTAGTGAGACAGGAGTGGGGCTCTTCTCTCAGACGACCGGTGACAGAACGAGAGGACACGGTCTCAAGCTTCGCCAGTGGAGGTTTAGGCTGGACATTAGGAAGTTCTTCACTGAGAGGGTGATTGTTCATTGGAATGCTCTGCCTGGGGAGGTGGTTGAGTCACCATCCCTGGAGGTGTTCAAAGAGAATTTGGATGAGGCACTTAGTGACATGGTGTAGTTGACAAGTAGGTGTAGGTGTTGGGCCATAGGTAGGACTCGATGATCTCAAAGGTCTTTTCCAACCTTACAATACTGTGTTACTGTGATACTAATATTTTAAGTGCTGCTATTATTGTTTTTTATTATTGTTGTTGATAAGGTATTTGGTCTTTGAATGTGTTTTTTTTAAATGGATTCAAACAAGCCCAGTGGCTCCAGTCTTCACTGAATTTTGTTGGAAGATCTTTTAAAGACCTAATATTGAACAGCTAAAGTATTTTCTTCTTCATGCATTGTTATGGTTCATTCAGGCCTTCTGCTGATCTCTTCTGAATAAGCAGGGGTGGTATGATGTGTTCCTCAGGTCATTGAAAGTGGTGAGAGCTAAAACTGAACGAAAGCGAACATGAAACACATGTCATGTCAGATATTGAAAGCAATCATAGAATGATTCTGGAAAGGAGTATGCAGTCCCTTGCATCTGAAACTGACACTGCATGTTTATGATAATTTCAGTCATTTGTTTCTTATTAAGTCAACATGGAAGCAGTCTCACTACAGTAAGGATGCTGTTGTTTCTAGAAAAGACAGTCATCTTTGTTTTCTACTCCCTTCATAAATGTGATATTTAAAGCTTATTAAAATATCACATGTTACCACTGACTTTAAGGCTGATGAAAGCTGGACTAGTAATCCATTATTCCATGCTCTGCCAAATAAAACCATCTCATTGGCCTTTAAATGTGACTGGCATCTCACTGAGAGGCCATTTGTTTCCCTGGCATAAAGCAGTGTTTATTGCTGTGGATTCCTGATGCAAAGTGTAGATCTTTGTAGATCCAGTGACCTGGAGTGGATTCTCTCTAAGTAGCCATAAGTTGTCGCTTCAGATGTTTCTCAGTTTGCTTTTTGTTCCTGCAGAAATGTTAGTTGATGTGTAATTTCTTGGCCTCTGGAGGTACAGAAGTGTATGACTGGCTTACCTCGAAGGATGTCCCTCAATTAAAATAAAATGAGTTGGAGAAATTAATGCCTGATATCAATACGGCAGAAGGTGTTTTGGCTCTCCTTGCTTCTTGTAAACTCACCATCATCCGCAGAGTGGCATACTGAGATCTAGAAATCAAGATCCAACACTGTTTATTCACATTAAGTCTTCCAGCTCCAAAGACTTCCTAACTCATTATGAGGAATGAGTGTGCCTTTGTAACGCTGTTTTACAACGAACTTCCTAACCTACATTCCTAACACTAATTAGATTTGGAAAAGACTAACGTGGCTTGTGTTTCTTCACATGTTGTATGCAAAAATGTTACAACTTGGTTTGCTTTTTAATGGAACTGAAGCCTTTGAAGGTTTTATGCTGTCAAAACTGTGAATACCTGTGAAAATACCTAAGATCAAAAGCTAAGCTTAAAATGAGAAACATTCGCTTTCAGATGTTCTGAAGTCATAGGTTGTAGACTGTCTGGAAATAGGCAAAAAGCTGGAGGCAACTTATAGTAGAACATCCATATATAGAGATTTAGATGCAAGTTCCTTTTTACATATATATATATATATATAATATCTATAAAATACTTGTGGCAGCAAGCATTGAGTAATATTGTTCAATCAGCCTCAAAGGAACAGAATGTAATTTGAGGNGTTTATTCACATTAAGTCTTCCAGCTCCAAAGACTTCCTAACTCATTATGAGGAATGAGTGTGCCTTTGTAACGCTGTTTTACAACGAACTTCCTAACCTACATTCCTAACACTAATTAGATTTGGAAAAGACTAACGTGGCTTGTGTTTCTTCACATGTTGTATGCAAAAATGTTACAACTTGGTTTGCTTTTTAATGGAACTGAAGCCTTTGAAGGTTTTATGCTGTCAAAACTGTGAATACCTGTGAAAATACCTAAGATCAAAAGCTAAGCTTAAAATGAGAAACATTCGCTTTCAGATGTTCTGAAGTCATAGGTTGTAGACTGTCTGGAAATAGGCAAAAAGCTGGAGGCAACTTATAGTAGAACATCCATATATAGAGATTTAGATGCAAGTTCCTTTTTACATATATATATATATATAATATCTATAAAATACTTGTGGCAGCAAGCATTGAGTAATATTGTTCAATCAGCCTCAAAGGAACAGAATGTAATTTGAGGATTTATCTTGATGCATGCTGTGCAAAGGAGAAAAACATTTGATGTTTCATGCCTAGAATTTTTAAATGCATCGTTTGTGTTTTGTTCTAATACCTTACACATCTTCACTTGTGGAGTAATTTATTTTCAGTTGCTGGAGATGGTAATTAGCTTGTTATGAAACAGATCGGAAAAGTGTTGTGAGTAAAGTGTGCTTCTTTTGAGAAATATGCTTCAATTTATCTAAGCATTGATATTTCACAATGTGTTAGAAAATTAAATTTCCAATATTCTTGAGCTATTGACATTTTAGATGTCACATCTCTCTCGTTGCTATCTTGTGTGCAGATTTCTGAAGCATAAAATAATGAACTGTATGTTAAAAATGCATTCTAGCTGTCTGCAGCTGCAGCATGGTTTTCCTTTGGCTCCCTACTTTTCAAAGAACACCGGAGAGAGCATGGACTTTTTACCTATTACCAATTCATTCGTTGTGTTTTGTGCATGCCAGAGCCTAAATTTGCATTGAGTATGGAATTATTGGCAGAAGTTTGCCACTCTGCAATTTCAGAACTCCTTGTTAAAAAAAAGTTAATGCCTGGAAGTACTTTCAGAAGCTGAATTCCCAAATGCTTTCCACTTGGCCTTACAGTTGCAATTTTCTGTAGTTTTACTGATGCTTGTGTAAGTTAGATGTGAGTAAGGGACTAATATTGAAATCTGTAGGATGGGATGACGTCAAATTCACTTTAAAGAAAAAGAAAAGATAACTGCTCTGATTCCTTTAAGTTATACAAAACTTTAAGTGTTGGTCTAACAAAATAAACAATTTGCAGAGATCGGCATAGGTTGAAGTTGATTTTCTCCATTTACCCTACCAATTTGGATAGAAGAATATAATGCTTTCTTGGAAATGTCTTTCAAATATTACATTATAGCTTAATTTATAGGCTGCAGAATGCCGTTATCCATAAAACTTTTTTAGTCATCTTGAAAATTAAGTTCTAAAATTGTGTATGAGAGCTGACTTTTTCTCTTTCAATAGGTCACTAAAGATAAATGGGGATAAATTATTTGTTTCAAATGAAAGCATTCAGTCGTGGTAGAAGAAATATCTCAGATTCACTGAAAAATACTGTGATATTTTTCTTATTTCCCTTGCAGTTGAGAACATAGATTTAGTTAATTCTTATAAAATTACTGACTTGGCTAAGTTTCAGATTGGGCTTGAGATTTTAGGATTTTCTTGGAGAATTCAATTGCAAACAAATACAGATGTATGTCCAAAAATTTATCAAAAGAAATTTTGCAAGGGAAGCTCACAACTTAAATCGCAGTAGCAGAGAATGGAGTGACAGATAATAACTTGGAGTGATTGTAACTCTAAGAGGGAGCTTTGTATTTTCCCTATAGCTTTTAACATGTATTAACTTATGGTTATTTTGTTCTATAGAAATGTGGGTTGGCTCATGATTTGATAATGATGTGTGTACAGGTATCAAAACAACGGTGACAAACTCCAGTGCACAGGCACTGACCCACACTTAGATAGTTTTCTGCATTGCTGGGCAAGATGAAGTGGTTTGAAGGGAAGATGCGACCCTTCCTTTCCTGACGGTGTCATTCATTCTGCAGTTCACCGAGATGGGTTCTGTGTCCCATCAGAGCTGTTGACCCTTCCTACTGTCCAATTAATGACTGCCTTTCCTTGAGCTGATGATTTTGTGATGCAGGCATTGATCCGAGTCTCTGCTGATAGATGTTTCTTGCTCTTTGGTGGGGAGAAACAATGAAATGCTGATCTACAATGGCACTTTGATGTTATTGAATGTTTTTTTAACAGTAGATTAAATTCTCATTTGCAGCTCGTAGCTGTGTTTGATGAACAAGATCCACACCATGGAGGTGATGGCACCAGCGCCAGCTCAACAGGCACACAAAGCCCGGAGATTTTTGGGAGTGAGCTTGGCTCCAATGCAGCGTCAGCCTTTCAGCCTTACCAAGCAACAAGTGAAATTGAGGTCACCCCTTCAGTCCTTCGTGCAAGTAAGTAAACGTTCTCGTAAAATAAGATGTGTTTCATCTTCATTTATGAGGATGCCAAGTGCTGTTACCCATTCATACTGCTGGGAAAATAATTTATTATCTGTCCTTATCGAAAGCTGATCATAATTGAGGAACTGCGTAAATGCTTGTTGCATGCAAGTAAACAAACCCTTCTGTTTTAATAAATTATTTATAAATTGCTTTTAGGAGCAATAAGCTCTTTCTGTGCTGGCAGTTTAAAATTGTCCTCACACTGAAAATCACAGGAAAGTTTCGGAATGCAGTTGCAGCGCAGTGTAATTTTCAGTTTGCCAGTTTTATTCCATTTAATGAAGAAAAGGGTAAAAAAGAAACTAGAGATAGGAACACTTTCTACCGAATCTGTCAATGTTGCTAGGTTGTGCTTGTCACCTTTCCATAAAAACATCTGCTGATATGTGCATTTACTGTGTTACAAAAATACACCTATTTAAAAAACCAGAAAGCACAGCCAGGAACATCCCTTGATTTTGTTTATTTCAGCATGGGGAACATTTGTTGCAAACCCATGAAGCAGGAATTATATATCACGTTTCTTACTCATGCAGGATCTTTGAGTATTTCAGCTTGTCAGGAAGAAAAATCAGACACCAAAATTTACCATGTAATTTTTATTGTTAAAATACCAAGCATACAAGACAACGTGGTAAAGTATTGTGCCCTCTTATCTGTAGCATTTGCTATTTTACTCACTGAACTTTTGAAGTAGTGACTCCGCTCAACAAAATTCTTAGCAGAATTTACTATCAATCAGTCTTTTGCTATGCTATAGATGAATTGTTTTAAACAACTTCTTGTAAGTCTCAAGAGATGAATTTTTGTAGAGTTTTTTGTAATGTGTCAAATCTATGCTTAAGTAATCAAGTAAAATGCAAATAGAAAAGTTACAACTCTCTATTTGAAGTTTGAGGAGTTTTGTACCAGAACGTTTTCTGTGAAATTAAGGGAACATTTACCAGTTATGTCAACCTGGACACATGTCTTTTCAAGCTATAAGTATGCTTCATTATAACCCAAAATTAAAAGTCTCATGGCAGAATAAAGAAGTTTCCTGGAATTTCAGAACCCTGCTGTTCTTCTGTCACTAGGATATGCCACTGCTAAATGCAAGTCTCATTTCCCTGCATAAGCCAAAAATACTGTCCCCCCTGGGTTTCCACCTGTGGTGGAGGTAGAACATGCAAATACATACACACTTTTGCCTTAGTGTGATTATCTGGTATCTGGATTATACAGTGCATTGATGTTAGTGCATCAGAATCACATAGGGCGGATAAAAGTCAGTAATATATTGGACAAGTCACTTACTTTTGCTATCAATCTGGAAAATACATGGAATACTTAAGGAGTTTACTGATTGCTAAAATGACCAAAAAGTGCTTTGAGACCCGACAATACAAAGGTCTATAGAAATGCAGAAGAGTTACAGCTGTTGGTAAGAATTTGATAGCTCTTTTGACAGTTTTTATGAAAGCATGCAACAATAAAATGGATGAACCCATTTGTTATAAATATGTTGTCACATATCAGAGATTTCCTATCTAGCTAATTCCCTTTAAAAAAATGTTGACAATTGGATATATTTTGTTTCTGTATGTTCCAAACCACGACCATAGAATCCCAGTCCAGTAATATTATCCCTTATTAAAGATACCTATTTCAAGAATTTCATTTAAATATACATTGAAAATGGAAATATCATCCCTATTGTATTTCCTTTATAACTTGTGAAGTGAAGCATAGCATACAAATGGTATTCTCAGTATTTCAAATAATTATCTTCTTACTGTGTAAGTTCTATTCAGCAAATAAAACCCATCCAGTTTTGTGGTAGATGCAGATCCTGATTATTACATGTTGACAAGGTCATATATCTATTAATTGGATTGGAGATGGGATACAAAATTGCTGTAATTATTGTAATTTTCTACCTAATTGCAGGGTTGGCGGTGAATATTTTACTTCTAACAAATGAAAAACAGTATTCCGTCTGAAATTGGTTTATAGCATTTTAGACATTTTGTTTTACATCTCTGGTGCTTTTTGCTCACAAGCTGGGCTCTGTTTCTCAGCAGTTCTTTCACAGAAACGTAGCTTTGTGCCATTCTGCTACCACTCACCTGCACCCGAGGGGTACGAAGCGATCTTGGGTTGGCGGCAGCATCTCAGCACGTTAGGCTGGGGCTTAAGGGCCTGCTGAGATTTTCCTCTCTTTGTTCTGGTTGCCACGCTACTCCTTTTGTTTGTTTACAGATCACGCCATCGCTCCTCTCCCAGCAAGGGAAAGGTTAGCTAGATCAGGTCCAGCTGGAAAAGTAATATTCATCTGGCATCCCTCTTCTCCCATGCACAAACATGGCCTGTACTTTGCACACGCGGGGGAGTTGTGTCCAATTGAATCTCCCCATCTAAACGTGGAAACAAAAATGAGGCTGGTCCATACCCCCTACGTTGTTTTGAAATGTGAAAACACAGTTCATCGATACAAGCAGTTGATTTATTTGTGTTTCTTACCTAGCTCTTTCTCTTTTACTGCTTTTCTGTTACCCAAGTTAAACTTCCTCTTGTTGTGTTTCATCAGTTAAGCTGCGTTTTTTTCGAAGCATACGGTACACAAGGCTTTTTTTGTGTGCCTGTGTCCTTTTGAGGGGAGGTTGGAAGCTCACTGCAGAAGATTGTTAAAGCAGACTGATGTTTATTCCCTGCTGAAATATAAACTGGAGGCGCAGGTGAAAATTGCCAAACCTAATGAGCAGTTTGGCAGATAAGACAGGATGTCAGACGGTGACAGTTCAGCAGCGGGAGCACTGCCTGTGAACCAAGTTGTTTGTTTCACAGTAAAGCATTTAAATATTGTAAATAAAATTCCCTTTCCACCTACATGAGATATTGTGGAAAGGGTCGTCTCTTTGTCTAATTTTCCTTTTAAGTTATTTAGCTCTGTTAAATAATGAAGGGCGATCTTGGTCTTGGTGTGATTATGTTACATGACNTTTTTTTTTTTTCCTGTCCCAAAGTAGAGAAGAGTAAGGGGCTGGAAGATTTTCTTTCTTCCTTTAGCTGTGTAATGGCAGGGTATTGAGAAATGAAGCCAGACTCTCCTCACATGGGCATGTTATTGCTGGAGGCAACAAACACAAATTGCAACAAGGAGAATGCCAGTTATATATTAGGAAAACAATTTTCCCCTCTAGAGTGAAAGAGGCTGCTCGGAGAAGTTGTGGCAACTTCATCCTTGAAGATGGGCAGAACTTGACTGAATATGGTTCTGGGCAACCCGATCTACCTCATCCTGTTTTGTGTGGAGAGGTCGGACTAAATGATCTCCAGAGATCTCATCCAACCTCTAAAGTTATGGTGTAGTTCTGTAACTCCAAATATAATTAATTAAATTAAAGTGTGTGCTTCCTGAAGCGCTTATTTGTAAAAGCAGATGGTGTTCACAGTGACAATTGTGCCCGCATGTTGTGGTTGTGCAGCTTCCTGGTATGGTTTACTATTTTACTAGTTCATACCAGAGGGACACAGATCAGCTGACCGTGCCTTTTACGAGATTGCTGCTTTTGCTCTCAGGATGTCCGTGGTAGGTGCACCCGTTCCTTAAAGGTGAGATATGGGGTAATAGTAAGGTTGTTCTGAGGGCTACAGGATGAGCGTTCCCCCTAAAACAATGGCTGGAGGAGTCTAAGAAATTACTAAGAGCTGGCTGAAAATGGTGCACGCCAGTGAGAAATTTGCTCAGGTGATCTGTATCTGATAGCTTAGTAGGACTCTCGGCATCTGTTTCATATTCGGCTCGCAGGAGGAGACTATGAAAATATTCTAGATAAGAATATTACGAAGCAAGTGCACAGCTGGCGGTGAAGATATACTAAAAGTGCAGAGGACCAAAGAATTTGCTGCAGCTTCACGTCTTTGTGTACCCAGCAGCATGGCTGTTGCAATAGGGTTCCCTGTGTGCATGTGTGTTCTTAACCCTGCTATCAGCACAAGTTTGTTCCTCACATGTAAGAAGAGGAGGCTCAGGGGAGACCTTATTGCCCTCTACAACTGCCTGAAAGGAGGCTGTAGTCAAGCAGGGGTTGGTCTCTGCTCTCAGGTGACCGGCGACAGAACAAGAGGACACGGTCTCAAGCTTCGCCAGGGGAAGTTTAGGCTGGACATTAGGAAGAAGTTCTTCACTGAGAGGGTGATTGTTCATTGGAATGCGCTGCCCAAAGGAGGTGATGGAGTCACCATCCCTGGAGGTGTTTAAAGAGAGATTGGATGAGGCACGTAGTGCCATGGTTTAGCTGACGCGTAGGAGTAGGAGTTGGGGCCTAGGCTGGACTGATCTCAAAGGTCTTTTCCACCATTGTGATACTGAGATGCTGTGATACTATGCATGTAGACTTCCATGACCTTGCTTTGAATTTATGGATCTCTGTGCTTTCTGAGTAGTTTGTAGTAGTTCACTGGCAAATTAGTAGGACATATCAAGTATAGTCCGTGAGGGCTCTCTTGGGTTAAGGACTGTTTGATATTTTAATAAATCTGAACTGGAATATAAATTATTGCATAAAAAAAAAAGATGGATTTTCAAGCACTTTGGATGTCAAGGTTTCAGTCAAGCACTCGCTTCATACATTTATAAACTGTTTTGAAATCAGTGAGATGTGCACAGCCAGTGCATCTAGAAAGAACAAAGTAATTTGCGATGCAATGCTGTTGAAGAGCTGATCGCTGCAAGAGGATCTGGGCATCATAGCGCGTTATTATACTGCATCTGGGCTTTAATGCTTTTCCATCAAAGGATCAAAGGCAGATGCTGTTATGGGCTCCCTGAAGTAGGTGTGAGCAGGAAGACTTAAGCTGGAGTGACCTTTTGTGCTGCCAGACTTGCAGAAATTGTAAGCAAGTTGGAAAGAGCTGAATGAGAGCAACAGAGCAAGACCCTTTGGAGACTGTAACCAAGCGTTGGAGGGTGTCCAGAGGAGAGCAACGAGGATGGGGAAGGGGCTGGAGCACAAGCCCTGTGAGCAGCGACTGAGGGAGCTGGGGTTGTTCAGCCTGGAGAAGAGGAGGCTCAGGGGAGACCTTATTGCCCTATACAACTGCCTGAAGGGAGGCTGTAGTCAGGCAGGGGTTGGTCTTTGCTCTCAGGTGACCGGTAACAGAACAAGAGGACANGTTGGACTCAATGATCTCAAAGGTCTCTTCCAACCTTACGATACTGTGACACTGTGATTGGTTTATTTAGTAAAAAAAAGATAAAAACTGAAAGGGTCCAAGTCTTCAAATATATTATTTTTTTCTTATTCTCCATGTCTGTTAAGAGAAGGACGTTTGGTGTTTCTTGGGAAAAAGCCATTTTCTGTAACCTGTAGGCCTAAAAAATATGTTGACATCTCACGTAACAAGCAAGTCTGTTGGAATGGTCAGAGAGTGCTCTGGGTCTCCTGGGCGCTTTCCTGTGCTGTGCTGCAACAGAAGTCGAAGGACTGGTGGTGGCAGAACTATCCTGTTCCTGGCCTTCAGGTTGCTTTGTAGCCACGGGTGAGCCACTTCTCGCATCCAATGTAAATATGCATGTGCCTTTTCTTAGCATCTCACAATTCAAGTGTTAAAAACCCCCAATACTAAGCAAACCAGTTAAAGGTGTGAGTGCATAAATAAGTGTGAATTTCAAGGACTTCCAAATTGCTGTTTTAAATATGGCACTTCACTGATTTGATACAAGTATTTATCTAGAGTCCCAAATGCATATTTTGAGAATTAATTTGTCAATATTTCTAAGTGCCTTTGTTTAAAGCATTGAAGCGCCGCACGTTAGCGTGTTAGCAAAGAACCTCAGAGGTGAGTTCGTATTTGTTCTGGTTTTAAAAATGAGGATTTCTGCACTTTTTCCAACATATGGACATTAGAAACGTTTTCATTCTTTTTTTGTAGCTCTTTAACTCCTTATTCAGCTGCAAGTCAGCTTTATATATGGAAATAAAGTCATTTTCAAGTGCTGAAGAAGTAAGGAAGCAGGAGATTAGAAGAGGGATGAAGTGAAAGATGGGTTCATCAAAATCCAGATGTTTGGAGTTATATCTAGCTGCTTACGAAATGTAGAGAAAGTCGTCCACACTTATAATGACAGATTTTGTCTTTATTAATGCTTGCTGAAGTCAGTGGGGGGTTTTCCACCAACTCCACCAAGCTTTGGGTCAGATCGGCTTTCTACAGTGAGTCTCCTTTGGCAGGAGCCTTTATTGGTGACGAGCCGATGTTCAGGAGCCCGCTGTTTCACTGCAGTTCCAGGAATGAATTCCAGAAGACTTTCTAACCATCATTCCCACTTTTACTTCCTTGTCAGTTTCTCAGATGTTTACAGGAACCTCGAACTGAGGCCTGCACCAAGCTGTTGGCAGCTGAATAAGCAAGGTTTCTCATGCATCGGGGTTTGAGAAGAAGATTTAGCAAAGTCTGTTTCTTCACCTTCTGGTGCTCTCGCTGTTCAGGAATTCTTATCACATATATTCCTGTAGCTCTATCAAGGATGTGATTGTTTTAAAGCCAGAGTTATTGAATCAAAAAAATCTGTACCAGGTGCTACTTTCTTCCATGAGGCTGAATTTGTTCTTTCTACAGCACAGTTTTGACTTGAGTGATCTCCAGTTGGTGTTTTCTCCAAGCGTAGTGCTCTGCTGTTAATTTGAGATTGTTGAGCAATTTAGAAACCATGTGTTTTTGATAAGGCCGTGACACGTTTGTAAAAACAAATGGATTTTAAACTGCTTACGTTTCTAAATTAACCTTTAATATCTTCAGTCTTCTCAGCATACCATCAAGCAAAATACTGTAGCTTCTAGCAGGATTAAAAAAATCCCTGAAACTGATAAAGTGAAGAATTTTAGAACTTACTGGATTCTCTAGAGGAAACCTAAGTAATCACGGGGCATTTCAAGATGGCATTGAATATGGTGAGGGCTTCTATCTTTGAGAACTGATAATAGGGAGTAATAAAAAATTGGTATTGTATCTAATACTTGGTTATATTTTTAGCATGGGTGCAGCATGTAGTACAAGAGAGATAATAAGGATGGGTTATGAAGATGTGAAGTATTGAATTTGAATAGTTTAAGAAGTCATGTTTGGATATTAGTCTAAATCTGACATCTTAAATAGATTCAACGATCACTTGAACAAGAAGCTATTATGGAAATCATGGCTGTATTCTGAGGATGGTTCGATAAGCACGTGTGGTGGTTATGGAGTTGCTGGGTTTTGTTTTCCCCTCCATTAAGTGAAAGATAACTTTTTCCTTAAAGGAACTGTAGTTTTGTGTGCAAAAATGTTATCCTATTTTACCCAGTCAAACATTACAGTATCACAGTATTGTAAGGTTGGAAGAGACCTTTGAGATCATCGAGTCCAACCTATGGCCCAACACCTACACAGAGCTGCACAAGTCCATTCTATTATGACATCATAGGTTTAATCCCATTGTGATAAAACTGGTTTTTTTATGGAAATAGTTTGTCCTCACACATGTATCAATAAGTGTAATAGCTCTTTCTATACATAATTTCTTGATTACTTCTTTATTTCTTGTTGTTTCAAGAATATTACAGTATAACAGTGTTATTTTCTTGTATGCGAACAGGAAGGAGCCAGTAAAGGAAAAGAAATATGAATCTGAAATAAGTAGGGAAGGCTTTTTCACAGTGAATTTTTTTGTTTTATGGAGGCATGTGTGCATAATACAATATTTTTTTTTTTTATCCCAATAGTTTCTAAAAACCTTGTGCAGTATTTATAGGTACTTATTCTGAAATGTGATAAACAGTATGCTTCAAGGCATCCTTAATGTCCAGAACCACCAGTCTGTGAGAGTAAACTGGTATCTCGGTTGTGTTTTGCTTTTGAGTCAACAGCTTTGGTCTCTGAGGGAGTGGACTACTGACATCAATTACTCGCAGAAAATTTGCCTACAGGAGACGATGCAGAGTTTGTCAAATGTACTTAACCATTCACGCGGCCCTAAGAGGGCTGATCGTAGGGGCAGGATGTTGTAGGGCTGGTGAAGAATGTTGGGATGCTGGGGGTTCTGTCTGCAGGGTCGCGCTGTGTTTGATGCAACAGCTTAGTGTGTGCTACCCCCCACAACTCCCCAACAAAAAACGTGGCTAGTTTTGACCACAAGCCCAAGGCTGTAAGATGTTATAAAAGCATCTCCTTAATTGGGCTGAACTTGTACTTCAGTGAGAGCATTGTTTCTTGCTTTTGTTCTTAATTCACAAGGGATCTTCTTGCTGCCTTCTTTATTGCATTTGCAGAACATGAACTCACATATTTTCTTTTCAGATGGGGATGTGTTTTGGAGAGAGACCATCTCTTTTGGTGATTACTGGGAGAAAGTTGCTTTAAATTCTGTCTTCTGACATGTTCTTTTGAGGGGGGTGAAACAGGGACAGATGGCTGCTAGTTGAATAGGCTTGTTTTTTAGTTTGTTTTTTGTTTACTTTCTCGTGTGCTGAAAAAGGACTAGAAGATGATACAGAAATAAAGCAGTGGATGAGAAATAACTTTCCATTAGTTTATTGCATTATTTCATACTTTTAAAAGGATAAAATTTGTTCTTTCCCCCACCCACCTCGTTGTAAATCTTAAATGAATTGTGTAAGATGAGCTTTTTCTTCAGAAATGCTATGGCTTTGTGTCAGGGGTAGATTTAAGCATTCAGGGTGAGAACCAAGCATATATATTCAGCAGAACTTTCTCCAGAGATTTTGACCCTGTGGATGCTGTGAAGGTCTCTGGCTTGACCCTATGAACCCAGTCTGAGCTGAGATGAGGCACAAGCCCGCCGCGTTCTCCCTTGCCTGCTCAGCCTGGCTCAGTGCAGCTCGATGACCCCAACTGGTCTGCAGGCAGGGCTCCCTCACCTGCCTCTCGGGGACACTGTGGGGGCAGACAGAGTGCCCCTTTCTCAGACAGCGGGCACCTCAGTGGCGGGGCTTTCGTCACTCAGGCTGTTGCTAGAGCTTGGTTGTTCGGGATTGAAGGCGAATGTGAACTTGGGCTGTGTTCCAGGTCTGTCTTTCTTGACTTCATTATGGATTTAGGTAATTGATTCTGTCAACATTTTTGGATTTATAGAAACTGGAAGTGATTGTCTGTGTGGGAAGGGAGCTAGAGGCCATGTGGGTTTAGAAATAAAAGCAAAAAGTGGTGCTTAGGTTAAGATAAAATATTTGTGCAGCCACTTGTGTGCATACTGTAAAGGGCTCTATAAAGACAGCGATATCAAGCTACCCTGTTAGCTTCTGGAAATTGTGTGAGTGGGGACTGGCTTCTCAAAGCAAACTTTGGTCAGCTGTTAAAAACTTATCTTGACGGGTTGGATTTGATTCAGCTTTGTGTACAGCACTCTTTGCAGCTGGAAGTAAATATGGGAGTCTTTTGGCAGTTGCTAGTGAGACACAATGGCTGAGGTTGATACCAACAGACTTCAAGTTCTACATCTGAGCTGAACACTTGAGGCAGCCTGGTTTTTAATATCTGGAGAGGAATGGATGCCTTTAGGATGAGTTCATCTGACCTGTTCTATAGTTTAGTTCGGCATGACATGGAGAGTGCCCCAAACCAGCTGTACTGGCTAATCTCCATTGACGAGAGCGAAACAGAGGTGACCAGTGTTCTGAAATAGGTGCTGGTAGATCCCATTCTGTGTGTGATTTACCTCACACTGTAAATTTTTATATGAAAGTTGTTTTGTTTTGTTTTGTTTTTCTAAATGATAAAGGATATTGCTTTGGTAACTTAAAATTGGTCGTTTGTGTATTTGGAAGAGAAAGATTAAATGACGTTTTACAAAGCCAACAGCTTCTCTGTTTGACCCACAGAACAATTTTACATGGCCTCAGGAAGTCCCTACACGGCCTTAATTATGCTTGGGGAATATATTTGGGTTGTAGACAATATGGCATTGGTGTAGATAGTTCCAGATTAGTTTTTTTCAGAGTAAGATTGGGTTTGAGAAACTTCTGTGAGATTTTATGGTTAAACCAACAGTGCCTTCTGTTTTGGGTCCGAGACTGGGATCTGGCCACACTATGCAGTACTTTTGCCCAAACAGGTAAAACTATGCAAAGAGGCAGCTGTACTTTTTTTCTTGCTAATGTTTTCAGACCTCGGAGCGTAACAGGTCATGCCACACGGCACTGAAACGGCAGCCTAAAGCTGGGGGAACAAGCAGGACAAGGGGTTAATGAGCACTGAAAGACTTGAGTTGTCTTTACTGCTCTGTAGACGGGTGTCCCTGTACCCCATTCCATTATGAACCATGCAGCGTCTGGGTCTTACGGCCTTCCTGCCCTTACTGCTGTTCGGGGCATCCTGCCTGCCCATGGGCTTGGGAGAGGAAAGCTCTCTGTACACACGTGCAGCTTCTGTGTGGGCAGCCAGGGAGAGGAGCCATCTCTTGAATATTGGCTATTAAAGTAAATGCTTTTGCAGGTTTGCAAAGAGAATAGCAGTGAACAACAACTACTAAGACTGTTTCAAATGAAATAGCATTTAAAGCAATGCTGGCAGTTCAATTTTAGTGGATTATAAAATAACCTTATGTTCACCAATTTCTGATAAGTTAGAGAATGAAGAGCTGCACCTGCCTTGTTAACCTGCCCTATGTGATGTACATATTAACGTTGCCATGATTTTTGGTGAGTCCCCTCTTGATCTCTCTGCTTTTGAACATTCTGGAATGAAAACCTCAGAAATGTTATCTGCATATGAAAGCTTTCTCCACCAAATATATAAATGATGCTAGCTTCTTCTATTCCAACACATTTTAAGTTCTTATGTTTAAGATTTTCATTAGATGACAGAAGGATTTTAGGTCAAGCACTGCCTGACTTTCACAATGATTTCCATCTGAAGGGTCTTGCATAGTGAAATCTCTTCATGTTTTATTTAAAATTTTAGTTGGGCTCTTGACTCATTGAAAAATAAATAAAAATGAAGGGCTTAATAGGCGTGCTGCGCTGGAAAAATTATGGAGCTGCTTTTTCAAATGAACTGCGTGACATTTATCCATGAGAAATATCCATTAAGTGGGTGAATAAAGTTACTGCTCTAGTTTGACGTAGTAGGCAATATTTCTGTGACTATGGTACATATAGATGATTTATCTCTACCTCTGTTTTAGTTCACCTTTAAAGTAATAAAACATAAGTGGACAAAGTCTTCCCGTGATTTGGCTTTCCCATAGCTCTTTGCTATGTTACTTAAAACATAACATTACAGGAAAAAACCCCCATTTTCACTTTGTCCACTCATAAGGGTAGGGGGAAATCTGTTTGCAGTTATTGCTGGTACTAAGATAGTGTTTCTGGTTTGCACTTTGGCAGTGACCAGAGCTGTGGGATGTGTAGCTGAAGGCTTGGGGAGAGGGTATGTGCCAGAGCGCTTGCTCCGTGGGGAGCAGGGCTGTCTCCAGGAGCCAGAGGAGGAGTCGTCGTCGCCTGTGAGCAGTAATGAAGGGAAGGAGGAGAACATGGAACTGTTTAACAACCTAGCCCCAAAAAAGCGAAGGGCTAAAAAGCTTCAGTGAAACTGCAGCTGCAAGTGTGCATAGGTGTTTGTTTATTACACCTTGGTCTACCTGTTTCTTGTGGTAGTTGAAGAATTTATCCTAAACTGCGTGTTTCTGTTGGCAGTTTGTCTGTGCAGTAGTGTGTGGAAGCTAAAATGTCTTTATGGAAGATAAAAGTACCGAAACAGTGCATGCTTGACCCATGTCTTTGATGGTGCTGGAGTTGCAGTTGCGAGGGGGCCGGCAGCAGGTTCAGCCGTGCCCAGGAACGTCCCCCAGGCTGCGGGCAGGGGGGCAGTGCTCAGGGCGGTGGGTGCTTTGCCGGGCTCGGACTCTGCAGTCTTCTCATTTCGGCACACGGCCACGCAGGTGTGTGCCCAGTGGGATGAGCTCACGGAGGAGCACGGTGCGTGTGCTTGCTAAACTCATTTGAGCTTTTATATTAGAATGTCCTTAAAGTTCTTAGTGGCTGTGAGTCTGGGGTATTGTAATCCCGATATTTATGCGCTGTTTACCTGGTGTGACTGCTGTTGCAACAAGCAACATTCTAGGAATCTGACTGCATTCTGCATCTTACCGGAATGAATTTGTGAATGTGAATTCTTTGCATGGGATTCCTATTATGGGCTGAATTGAATATTAAATTACTCCTGTGACCCTCAAGGCAGTACATCAGCTTCACTGGTACTGCACAATTTGTGCTGTGCTGTGCGTGCGTGCCACGTACCGGCTTCAGTTTCTGAATTCTCCCAGGGCTAGGGTTTTGCTCCATTCATTTCCATTTTTCATTTTCAAAGTTGAAATGTTTTACTAAGAGTAAAAAAATATTTTTAATGAAGTATTTTAATTTGTTCTCATGTTATGGGCATGTATTCCCCCCTCCCCTCATCCGGGTTTCACCAGATGTTTTACATATTTTCTGAGTACATATGCTTTCAAGGTTTTTCTGGAAATCCAATCATGCTTAACAGGCACTGAGTCCTTGTGAATCAGTGTTGTATTTTCCTCTACTTTATGCCTCCCAGATCTGGCAGATGCCTTGAATTCTAGGACAAGAAATTTTCAATGTTTTCTGCATGAAAGCAGATAAGATTACTAAATAGAATTTCCTCAAAAAGGAATGGAGTTTCAGACCTCTGTGGGAGGAAGGCATTTCATTGACCACATGTTTTGTAGAAATTAGTAAGTTTAATAAGTAATTAAATACAATAATGCAACTCATGCCGTATCAAAAGTGATGGCTTCTGTAAGCAAAACTGTACTTGTGTTTTTCCTTCACTTTTCATCCTTTAAAAAAAAAATAGAAGCAAGAGGCATATGTAATGTGTAAAGAAAATATGGTGTTTGCTTGATCTTACCTCGGAAGATGTTCTTCATCTTAAAGTCATAGTATTAGTAAGATGGATGCTAATTTTCACTCATAGATAGATGTGCTTAATTCAGAGTTTAATTTTCACTGTGGCCAGCCAGATTAATTAGTATGTGTTTCACTTTAGCCATAACTATTTTCCTACTTTTTTCACTTCCACTGCAGTATAAATTCTGTTTTCCCCCACTATTTTTCTGTCATTTGCTTTAAGACATCCAAAGGATCATTTTTAACAATGAGAAGTGAGGAGATGTCAAATGTAGAGGTGCTGATTAAAGCTCTTTGCGTGTGCTCTGTGCTTTGTCTGGGGTTATCGAGCTGCAGAACGTGAGATGCTCAGCATGTGTGATGGGGACGATGCTTTTACCCGAGAGAAGGTTAGCTGGTGACTTGATGCTTCTTCCTTCTGTTTCCATTTGCCGCCTTCCAGATTGAGAATTTGGTGCAGCTGGGTTAACTTGATGCCTCGTGGAAATTTTAGAAAGGAGGCAACCACTTCGTGTCAGCCTGTGATCAGAAACAGAGGGAGGAAGGAAGAGAGAAGGCATGAAGAATTAAAAAACAAAGAAGCGTGGATCAGAAATGGAAAAAAAAAGGGGAGCTAGTGCCGGGAATGCTTACCTCCCTGAGGACAAATAAAAATACATAACTCTTTCCTTGATGTTACTTTGCCATCTAAATAATTACTCTAGGAGCCATGTTAATGATGTATGATTATGAGATAGAAGTGAGCAGGTTTCTGCTGCCCTCCCTCTCTTCTGTTCTTTCTCTTTGGAAAACTATCTGTAAAATCTGAGACGTGGTCTGTGCCAGAAACTGCACAAATCGTTAAAGACATGAAAAGGAAGGATAATCCCACATGATTGCACTTTTGTTATTTCTCAAGTGTTAATCACAAAATGAAAAATGGTATTGTGTGTAATGTTAGATTTGTGTAAGTGCATGATGACATTTCGAATTACCTTTCCTGAAACACAAACTGTGGCTGTCTCAGACACAGAAGACAGTCACTGAATTGCAGAGCTTTAAAAATGACAGTCCTGGGGCTTTGATGGATTCTCTGTCTCCTCAAGTCTTGAAATTAAAGTCAATATTTTTCTGTATTTCCAACAGAAGTTAAAAGACTAAATGCAGACATTATTGTATGGTGTACCTGGGCTTATATAGGTGTTTGACAGGATGATCACAGGGTGTCTTCAGGATTTGAGTTATGAGGCTTGCTTGGCGTCTCGCTGTAGTGCTGCAGCCTGTGTAGCAAATGATTCTTCGCATACTTGAACTTGTCCTTTTCTCATTTAACATTCTTCTGTATTTGTTTTCTTAACATTTTCTTTTGGTGCAGTTTCCCAGCTGTACTTTCTCTCCCTGTTTACAGTGACCATTCCAGCTGGTTCTGTGTTCTTCCCATCCTGTCTTTCTCGAGCTATACTGCTGTAATGTCCTTTCCTCCTGGAAACCCTTCCGCAACTTGGTTTCTCCTTCACCCATACTGTGTTTTGTTTGTAGCTGGAGAGAGTGGTTTGGGTCTTCTTATTTGCTTTTTTTTTTTTTTTTTAACTTTGGTTTGATTTTTTGTTTGTTTTGGGGTGGTTTTTTTAGGAAAAAAAGAAGAAAATTCGTTATAAAGGTTTTTTACATTTGCTTTTTGATTCAGCTCCTCTTTAGTGTGAACTAAGGAGGATGGACAGCGTCTTGTTCCATCAGCATGGCTTGGGGTGGTCTTGTTCTCCTGTGGGACTCGCTGGTGTCTGAGCTGCTACCCCGAAAGCAGGGGCTGTTAAAATTCTACATTACCTTTTTACACTTTCTTGGCCCTTTAACAGAAACTGGTCTGTTTTGGCTTGGCTGAAAACTGGACATCTTGAGCCCCTTTTTTCTCTGAGTATTTTTCCTCTTTACTCAATGGCCAACTGCTGGCATTGCTGTACCGTAAAATTTTCCTGAGAATATAGTGTGCAACAATGGCTTCAAGTGTGGTCTGAGTTAATGAGTAAGAAAAAGCAGCGTATATCTCTGGCTGGATTAGGGGGCTTCATGCTGTTGTGGCGTGACTGCTTATTGTTGAACCTTCAATGCAGAAGACAGTTTACCTTACAGATAGGGGTTTTTTTTTGAAAGAAAAATAGGTTAAAGATGTAAGCCACCACCTAAACGCTAAGTATGATCACAAAATGCAAAAATAATGATAGGACATTCTATGAGAAAAGCTATGCAAGAAAGCCTGTGGGCCTAAGTTTTTATCCCTTTGCTTTTGCAGCAAGAGGCTAAAAATGCTTATGCAATATTAATTCAGGATATACAGAAAATTGGCGTTTGGAAGCATTCAATTTTCTTCATAATTGTTCTCCATTCACTTGGCCGATTATTAGTAATTTCAGGGAATTAGAGATGCTCCTTTTAGAAGTTTCTAGTGAACTCTTTAGAATTGTCAAACAATGACAAACCTGCCACTTAGGCAGCAATTTTCCCTCTTGCTCTCCTTGCATTAATGTTAGATCGCTGTTTCAAAAAGCTAGACAAGCAAACTGCCGTGTAGAAAATCAGTAGGAAATTTCTTTTCAGCTTCTTGCTGCCAAGTGAATTTTGATCCAAGAATTTTTATGTTTGTTTTGTTCGTGCAAAGGCTTTTACCCTCCAGTTAGTGTCCAGGGAGGTTTGGTTTTTTTTTTTTGGTAGCAAGATCTGCAAAAGTGTTTTTTGTTGAAGAGCTTAATGCTGTATTTTTGTGGATTAAGTTTGTATTTCTTCAGTCTTCTCCAGGTGAGCCCCACAAGAGTGTAATTCAAAGTGTGTGATGTCCAGGCCTTTCCTTTTCTTCAACTGTAAAATGAAAAGGGAAACAAAACTGTTCCAACTCCTGGGAAAGGGATCATGAAGTGCCTCTTACTGAAAAGATGGTTTTCTGTCCTCTCTGGCTGCATCATGGAACCTAAAGCACAGAGTGTGCGCAGGGACAAGAGTTGCAAACCGTGATGCAGAGAGGGGTGTTGGAAGGGAGGGTTTGACGGGAATGTTGGTGACCTGCTGGGGTGTGTTATGTACCTACCTATGGGTTATGAGTGTGCTGAATAGCAGCATGTCTCTCTCACAATTTCTGTCTCTCCCTGTCTCCTGGCTTTAGCTGGACGAGGGGACTGACGTCCCAGTGTGATCCCTGTGCCAACCAGGAGCGTGGACGTCTGAACGAGTGCAGGCTTAGACGTGTTTGACTCCTGTTGCTGTCAGTGCAGCTGCTTCCCAGCCCCACTGAAATGCTGCTGCTGAGAAAGAAGCAGCAGAGCTCTTGGGGATGTTTAACTGCTTTTCTCTCCAGCTGTGTGGAAGCAGGAAAAATAACTACACTTGATCAGTGTTTTTAGTCCAGTGGTCACCCAACTGCTTCTGAGGAACTTGTGAGCAACTTGGCCTTTCTGTTTTGATAATCTCAGAGAAAACAGATATATTTGTTAGTTTTATTTTAGTCTGACCTACGTTAGAATTACCATAGTACTCACACAACAAATACAATGATGATTAGATTCCAAGAAGTGATAAAAACCAGAGGAGATGAGTGAGGGGTGCTTGATGCTGGGCCCAAGCTGCTCTCCCGTCCAGCAGTGACGTGTTTTGTTAGATCCGCATCTGATCGCCTTGTCAACTTTTGCGTGGTAAAGCAGAGCCCCTCTCTGCAATGCTTTGCTATGGAGAGGCAGGGGCAACCCTCCATTAGTAAGATTCACACTTTATTTCCCACGTATGCTTGGTCTTGGCTCCCTGTTTAAACTTTCTGAGGAGATCTGCTTTTCCATATGTATTGTAAGACCCATGGATAAATTTTCTCTGCTCCTGAATTTGACCTTTCAGTCTCGGAGGAAGGATGTTCAACATCCTTTGGAAGTATTTTCAAATGCTTTAAAAATACATCTATCCAAATCTCATCTGAGAGTCAACAGTAAGCTGTGTCATGAATTAATAACTTTTAAAATAGTTTCACAAATTCCAGAGAAAAAACACAGAGTAATGATCTTGTACACAGAAAGCTATTTAGTTTCAGAAACATTTAAGAATTATTTTTGTGTTTATGTGAATGATATGGAAGATGATGTTTCAGTTTCTGTACAGACAAGATCACAACTAAAACTGATGTATGTCTGTATGTATTCAGATTTGCTTTGGGGCTGAGGTGACTTAAAAAACATCTGTGTGAGTGTTCTCTATTTTAAATAGCCTTTTTATTTGTAGTGATGATTAAGTACCTTAGATATTATTGCTGTTGTATATTTTTTTGACATCTCATATGAAATATTAAATACACCAGCTCTCATAGTTGTTAAAATATTCTGTATTCAGTGATTATGTCAACGTAGGTAACTAAACAATAATAAGCTATTTCTCCGCTCTTTTATTTTATGTGAAATTCAAGATAACTACTTTTTAAACAGTAGTTTTTAGTCAGATGCACCAGGTATAATGTAAAAACAGTGTAGTTTGGCAAAATATATGTGAACATTTTCCTACAGTAAGTTTCAGATTTTGAACTAAGCACTTCAAAATAAAAACCAGGGGTAGGTTCCTGCTAGAAGCACATTGACTGCTTGATGCACGCTGCAGAGAAGCTGATGATCAGTGAAAGCCTGTAGATGTTCTGCTTGCAGTCGTTTGTACGTCTTCCTGATGTTTATTCTGTGAATGTGCAGGTGCCAAGTACAAACCTCATCAGGATGCGTGGATTGAAAAAATCAGTATGCTAGGGAGATCTTAAAACCAGAAAGCTTTCTAGATTCTTATATAAGATAAAAATGATGATACTAAGACTTGTTCCCTGAAATCCATTTCTCTCAGGTGGGTTAAAGAAATAACTCCATCAGTACAGGAGATGGCTCTCTTTTCCTGTGGCTTTCTTTTAGTGGTTATGCAAGATAACTTCCTTCCTTTTGAGAAGTGGAAAATATCTGAATTACATTTCACAGAGACTTTGTGAAGGACTTAAGTTAAAAAAGATTTATCACAGTGTTTTTTATTTTTGGCTCTCACCAGCAGCATGTAGAGATTTGCAGATAGAAGTTGGATAGGGGAAGCCAGTGGATGCTGAGGATGCACCATGGTGCTTAGAGTCATCCTTTATGTCCTACCTATGGCATCCAAGTGCAGCTTGGGTGCTTTCATCCAGAAAGGGTAGCTCCTCATTTGCCTCTCCATGTTGACAGCTGGATGGATAGCGACCCTTCCATGTTTCTGTTTCACTCCTGGATGTATTTTCCCTTTGACTGAAGTTGTTATCCTTGATGCTGCAGAGGCTGTGCCTCGCTCTGAGGCACTCGGGGAGCCGAGTACTTTGTCCATCAGCCCATGTGTGGGCAGCCCTGGCCATGGCCTGTCGTGGACTAGAGGAACCGCAGTTCCTTTGTTTCCCCCATTTCTCTCTGTCCTCCACAGAACTTTTGCCAGCTTGTTATCTTTCTGCAGGGAGGCTTTGGAGAGAGCAAGGTCTGTGTAGTAGTAGCACAAGGCATTTAACTAGGTTCAGGTCCAGGAGAAGGCATTCAGTTGCCAGATCAGTTGTAGCATTGTTTTTCTTCTGCTCTGTGGAAAATGCAGTGTGTTTGAGGGATTTTGCAGATTAGTCTTCTCAAACTGACTACTTGCAGGGCGTTTCGTGGATATCCTGTCCTGGGCTATTGATTTTCCTTTCAATCTGTTGGGTTTCTTCGTGTTCAAGAAACAGCTTCCAGTTATTCATGCTAATGGAACAGGACCAAGTAATATACGCTAGCAGTTCCCTCCTTTTCTCATTTCAGTGTATCAATACCTTTAGGGCTGCAGAACAAAAAATACCTTAATAGTCTCCTTCTTTGAAAAATGAAACAGAATTAAAACTCTTTAATAGTATAAAATTAATAATAATCCTAATCTAAGAAGTGTTGAGAAATTGTAAAATAAAATTTGTCTGCCACATGTTCCCTTTCTGCATGCAGATATTTGAAGTTGTTGTAGCACATTCTAGGATGAGACAAGGAGGGAGGCTTGCGGTGTGGAGACAGCTTGGAAAAGTTAGCTGCTGGGAACCTGACAAATTCTGGCATGAAGTATATACCATAGTATTTCAGTAAATATCTTCTTTTAAGTTCTGGCTGAAGCTGTTTCTCCTCTAAGAAAGATGATCATCATCTCTAGGCTAGAACCAATCACAAATTTTAATGAAAATTGGCAACTTGAAGCATGAAAAGTCATGCATCCAAAAAATTCATGAACTGTCTTTCATATAGTGAGATTTCTTTTGAACTTCAGCTGAGGCTTCTTCTATTTGCTTGTTCTTGGTTTTGAGCTGCTAGGGATCATTTTTGACTCTCTTCAGCCTTGGCAATGTGAAATAAAAAAACCAGGAGCGAGAGGTATGTGATTAAACATGCAGCGTAACCGCATGTTTCCAGGGTTGTAAAAGGGAGGAGAGGGGAGGAAAGAAAGGGGAAGAAAAAAATAAGAAAAAAAAGGAAAAAGGTGTGTGTGTACGATAGATGTTGCCAAAGTTTCTGCATGGTATGGAAAATTTTCTACAGAAACAATTCAAGCTTCCTGTTGACTTTCTAAAGTACAGGTACACATAGACAGGAACGCTCAACTTTGCATGTGGTTCAAGCAGCAGCAATTCTCCTTCTGCTCATTATGCATCATTTTAAAAAAGAAGGGAATATAGTTTATTATTATAATCTGTTTCTAGTAAAGAAGAAGAATTAAAGATGTTTGTTGGTCTGTCACCCCTTGGAGAGCAGCAGATGTTCTGTTTTAATGTCCCTTTGTGGACATTATGCAAACAATTTAACTAACAACTTCCATTGTATCCTGAATTGTGTTACTCTGTGTTTGACTACTGGGAACACTGGAGTTTTCTGCAGAAGCTGATCTTTAACCTTTAGAGTTGATGAGAAGATTTCAGCACGGAGTGCTGATAGCTGGAGCTTCTTATTCCCCACTCGTGTAAGAAAGAAAGAGCTTGTTTGGTTGTTGTTAGGTTTGTGTAGTCCCCAAACTTTGCAGCTTCCCAGACTGTTTTCTGACCTACCCCCAGTGAAAGGTCAGGCACAACATCGTGTCTTTTGGCAGAGCCACACTATCTGCCCTCCCATGTCATGGGCCTGGCAGCTCCACCGCTGTGCATCCCCCCATGGATGAGGAGGGTTGGTGGCATTTCATCTCATTACTTAAATACACAAATACTTGGCTTGTCTTCAGGGATTCTGCTTGATACTTGTAGCTGAATGACAGGAAATAGTATTTTTTGAGGTCTTTCTCCTCTGTGCTTTGCCTTTAAGCTGTATTGGTTCCTTCGTGCAGAAGAGGCTTCTGCTAAAAGTGGTCTATCGGAGCAGATGGCATGGCATGACATGGCCTTTTCCTAGTTCTGCTTGAGATCTTTTACTCCTCCTGGTCATCAGCGACAGCTACGAGCTCAGCAAAATGCTAACTTGCAGAGATTTGATAACGCTTTAAATGAGAGAGTGTTTCATGAATGTATCAACATGTTTCTAATAATCCTAGTAAATGTTTCTGTCATGGAAACAAGAAGTGCCATTAAAATTGCAGAAGCTGTTAGTCATTTTTAATAGTTGTTCAGGACTATGTTCACTCATCTTATTACAGATGTAATTTTTTTTGGCCATGTCAGAAACTCAGTAGCGTGCATTCTTTTGACTTCAAAGTTTGTGTATATAGCTATGAAAATGCATGTACAGATCATTTCTGACAACCCCCCCCTAAACCTTTAAATGGTTGTAGTAAAATTTTATTGATTGTCATGACTTTTAAAGTTTAGTTAAAAATCTGTCTACATCATTTCTTCAATGAAGCTGTATGAATTTACTGTAATTCAGGTTCAGATCCACTTCTAGGTATAGATATCCCAAAGCCGTTGCCTTCTCCAGCTTGACAGTGGTTTGTGAGCTGTATGTGATTGTTTTTATATCTCAGAAAAGCCCCAGCTGGGTTTTTAATGATTCCTTTATTTCCCTGCAGTGGAACGCGGCTGGAGCTGGCCATGCTTGCCCCAGCCTGCGGGTGGCAGAAGCCGGGTCCCATTGCCTGCTCAGTGATGAGGAGGTTCTCCACAGAAACATGGGGAAAAGGCAGATTAGTAGCTGAACACTTTCAAATATAGAGTGTTCATCTGATGACTGGCAAAGAAATACTTCTTTCCTCACTGTTTCAAACATAAATAAACATAAATTTAAACATAAATAATCAAAAAGAAACATAATTACTGTGTCCAGTTCTGG